>QLOI01000695.1:16077-107794 GCA_003313605.1 Tuber umbilicatum | reverse complement strand
TATTTAACTACACCATACGCATAACTATACTCTACCGAGCTTTGAGTTGGTTACCCGTAACACTGCTCACTGTTCAGCTGGTTGGGCCTCACGATGTCAATGGGGGCTGGTCGCCTGGGCCAGCCCTCCCCAACAATTTTTGAATTCTCTGTACTCTAAAAAGAACCTGCGGTTGCTGGTAAACCCCATTTGCCCTATGTTTATGGGCCGGGACTTTGAGAAAACCAGCAGGCATGGTAACGACCATTTCAAGGAGGATTTCTTTTATTGAGTTTCTTTTATTTATTTCTTATCTCAAGAGAATATGGTGTGGGTTTTCTTATTACCTCCTGTGGATGCTGGTTTTGGGCTTGTGTGTTGGCTTTTTTGCTGAGTGTGTGGGGGAATTTTTCTGTGCATGGTTGATTTCCCTTGCTCTTTTTGGTGGCTTGGCTTAGCATAGGTTCTTTTTTGGTGTTCGATATGCAGTTGGTCCCATACCAGAGTGACTTGGGGTGGCTTGTTTTTCCTAGGACTGCAGAGGAGGCTTTTGACCAGCATGTCTTAGGACTAAATCAGGGGTCCCTGCATGACCTTTAAGTGAAGGTTTGCGCCTTTAAGCAAATAAATTCTAGGATTTTACAAAAAAAAAAAAAAAAATCTCAGACCCTAGCACCGTACAGTACTGCACGAGTACTGTACCCTACTTTAGAGGCAGAGCGGGACCATAAACTTTTAGTCGTCAAGACCATTGTATTCAATACTATTTGTACCTCTATCTGTCTCTAGTTATGTATGAATCTGTACAATTTCTATCTATCTCTCTTCCCTCATTATGTACTGTGCAGTATACAACAGGTGTCCGACCCATTTCATAAAGCCTACGGGAGCCACTCGAGGCCTCGTGGGGACGCTGCTACCATAATACCTGTACTAAGGAGATTCGGTTGCTAAGCAAAACTCGTGGTGGGCATTGCTGCATCGTTCCACTAACATCTAAATTACCAAATTCGAGCCCTATCCAAAAGTGCTGCTCTAAACTTCCCGCCAAAACCCATCTCTCTCGCAGCGGCTCTAAGCGCGGCATTCGAACCTCATTTTCCATCAACAAATCCTCTTGTTTAACCCAGCCAAGATAGCAGAAATATTATATCAAAAATATGCCTTCCTCTGCAGTGCTTGCCGAGCAGGGCCTGAAAGCTTTGAATTCCCAGGATTACTCTCAAGCAATTGATCTATATACTCAAGCTCTGCAACAAACACCGGGATCCCCGGATTATTACACCAAACGCTCCACGGCCTATCAGCGTTCCTCCGATTACACCAACGCTCTTAAGGATGCGGAGATAGCTGTGGTCCTGGGCTACAAGCGTGGTAAGAGAGAGCTCATCAGCGGTGCCCAACTTCGTAGAGGGGTTTCCTTATTTATGGTGAAGAGGTACGGTGACGCCGCGTTCTGCATCGCAGAAGCAGAGAAAAAGGTTGCTGGGGAAAAGGAAAAAAATCTTATCGGCATCTGGAAGAACAAGATTGAGATACAGCTCTCTAAACTCGACGATGATGATCCTACGCGGGAGGTCACGGTCTCCGAGATCCCTGACGCCGAAATACCAATACTGGAGAAACAAAAGGAGTCTGTACTTGTGAGCCGATCCGGGGACGATAGGGTTGCGTCTGCCACAACCCCGCCGACGTCTGTACCAGGGGTTAGCACTCCCGCAAGCAGGATTCGCCATGAATGGTATCAGACAGCTTCTCAAGTAGTTCTCACCATCTATGTCAAAGGAGTGCCTAAAGATAAGGCCACAGTGGAGATTAATAGCGAATCTGTAAGTGGGGATCTCGGTTTTATCGACTCAACTGACTTCTGACTTTCAAAGGTCTCAGTTGCTTTCCCTTTGGTTACCGAGAGTGAATGGAAATTCGACGTCAGCCCTCTCTTCGACAAGATAGACCCTGTGGCTTCGGGTTTTTCGATTCTTTCAACTAAGATTGAGATTAAGCTTGCGAAAGCCCATCAAGGCCGTAAATGGAGTGGTCTCGAGGCACCAGAGTGTGTAAGTGCCCCAGGGGCAGGAGAGGCCCTAACGGTAATAGTAGGCGAACCAAAAGTAGCCTTACCTGTGTACCCAACATCTTCGAAGAAAGGCCCGAAGGATTGGGATCAAGTTGCTAAAGATCTCACCGCTCGTCCCAAAGAGGACAAGAAAGGGAAAGGAAGTGCCGGTGAGAAGGGCGAGGAAGATCCCGAGAGTGCAGAATACGATAGCGACTACGAGGGTGGAGATCCGGTCAATCATTTCTTCAAAAAGCTGTACAAGGACGCCGACGAGGACACCAGACGTGCCATGATGAAGAGCTATGTTGAGAGCAACGGCACAGCTCTGAGTACTAACTGGCATGAGGTCGGGAAAGCCAGGGTCGAAACAAGCCCTCCAGGTAGGTCTCGTTCAGCCCATCATCGAGGACTGCCTGCTGATTTTAAACTAGACGGAATGGTTGCCAAAAACTGGGATAAATGAGAAAGAAAGTGGGCTATGATCGAGATGATGGCTGAATGGCATTGTAGGTGGGGGCAAACTTGTAATTTAAGAGGTGGTTTCCCATTATCCGAATTCCTGTGGCTATAAACCACCGCACTAAATATGTCGCTCCTTATGTACCTACATACTCAAGTATCGTAGTGGCACGTAATACAGCCATCCGTTAAAGTATCTTAATGCTGTAGTCTGACTCACGGTTAGCGTATCGCGATTGTAACAGAAGTGTCGCCGGATTCGTTTTAGACAATGTTGTGGCCTCTGGCCATATGATATCAGCTCAATCATAGTTTATCACGTCGTCGGAGGCACGAGTGAAGAGTACGAACGGCAAAGTACGGCAAGTCACCATACAGTAAGAGCATAATACTCGTCTAGGTTTCCCACACTTGCTACAGTCGCACCACGTTGTCACGGATGGCTAAAATCAAGAATTGACCCTCCAGGACAGTAAAACATCAAGGAGAGTGAAAATTATGTCGATAGACATATGAGTCATAGCTATTGCATGTACATCCTCCGCGACGCCTATTTTCCTTTTGCTTGAAATTATTTCCTCATTGGGAACGACTCAACACAGAGAGAACCATCACCACTATTCACCTCTTCTCTCCCCTTCAGGGGAGAGAGGAATGTATCATCTATGTCTCTCCTGCGCTTCTGGCCATCAACTATCCACTCCCTCTGGGGCTTTCAGGCTCCTAGATGGCCTTGTTGCCTCCCATCCTTGCTCACAGCACTCTTCACAATGCGGGACCCCTCACCTTACCCTGGTTTGCTAGACACCTCACATAGAACTTGCACAGTCGGCTTTTATGGTTTTCTACTCAGCAGACGGCTGGGACTACAGTTCGCCATAAGGGATCTTAGGGTTTCCTTTCCCTCTAGCCTCAGGGTTTCTAGAAGGGTCTGGTTCTCCAACAGGCTTCGGTCGATTTCCCTACACTCCCATCTTTATAGCATGGGGGTGGTATCGCATCCAGTAAGTGACGCTCTCTCTCAGAGAGTAAAGGAGCTCGGTAGAGTATAGTTAAGCGTTATGGTCTTCAGTAACAGAGTAATGTCAGGATGGCTTATAATGTAAGCGCTAATACTCAGTTCACTAAAACTACATAGTGTATGAAGTGTAGGTAATAACTTGTTATATTGATAAGATCTCTTCTCCGTTGCTGTCAGTTCTAATAGCGGGAGAGGAACTCCTATATTTATATCCCATGTGAGTTTCTGCGGCCAGTACATCTAATACCAATACAAACTAAGTACGTTCGCAATGTTTTTGTCTTATCAATCCAGAGTGCCAACACTTGGATACTCTGAACACTTTCCCAGCTTCTGGTCAATTAGCTAAAATAACTTTTTCTTCCTGAGGGTGTGCAAGACTCCGCCAGTCGAAAGCTATCGATGCCTTTGCCATATGAACTTAGTCTGAAATATGCCGCCCAAATACGAACATACCAGTCATTCCTCTGTTGTTGAGATGATAATGCTCAACATCAGACAATAGTGACAACACAGAGGCATGACTGCATTATCTTTTCGCCAAGTTGGTAGGCTTAGTGCTCCATTGCTTCTTTAATTTCCCTAGTGAGAAAATATTGCAGATATCTCTCTTCAACTCACGTCCGTTCTTGCGGACTTATGACTATTTGTAGTTGGTCAATGTGAAGTCCAATGTCTTAGTATTGTTCTGCAGATTTTTCTGTTTATTCAGTTACCATTACGTATGGTACACTTGATTTCAGTGCTATGAGAAGTGCTTACTACCCCTCTCATATATCCTGTGAACAGCTCCCGGCCAGAGGGAGGGTGACAACGTATAGGGTGGTATGGGGAGGCTGCCAATTCCGCAATTTTTGCTGGTAGCAAGCAACTACATACCCTGCTGCAGTCAACGTCCGGGCCATACATCGGGGCCAGAGGGGGGTGTTTGGATTGCATATGCCTAACATGAGCTTCCTTCTCTGAAAGCTTGTCACAAGTCTTTCTATCTTCAATTTCACTTATTCTTTTTAGAACTCAGTATCGTAGGGTAAAAAACCTGCTGCATTTGCTTGGCCCTAGCAGGAAAACCTTTCTTACTATTCTACCTCTGCCCTGCTTGGCATTTCCAGGTTTTCCCTGTGAAAACTCTCTACCAGTTTCTGAGCCTGTTCCATGCTCTGTGGTTATTCACAGGTGTTTTCATTCTCCGAACAACGCTTCTACTTCAGAAAATATGTTAGTTTGCACATCCGTATATTACCTCTTCGAACTCTCCTATTGTACGAGATTATTCCACTCTTTGCGATTTTTTCAACTTCCTATTCAGTGTCTCTACTGATTTTCTCTGGGGCTCAGAGAGGTTGTTCTCTATCTGCATGAATTGATGCTTGGTATAGTTCCAGTAATGATAAATGAAATACCAGGTGAATATGCTAGCGGTCTGAAATACTCTGTTTGTATGACTGGCGTTGTCTTTTTTCTGGGACTTCAAAAGGTCCTCAAAGGTTAGGACTTAGCTTTTTGGATGGTCGTTTGGAACAATTGTTTTTTACATTCAACATCACCTTGTCGAAGATTTTCATGTCTGGTTGTTCTGTTGCCTTTTTGTCGTAGTATTTCCTCATGGCTTCGCTAGTACGTTCCAATGTTTCCCGTGCTTTTTGGTTTATTGTCTTCATCTAATGTGTGCATATTTTAGCCCCTGGGTTTTGAGCTTTCATTTCATTGATCCATTTGGTTTGTGGGTAGAACCCACAATTTGCGTACAATGGTAATACATTATGGGCGTTTGTGGCTGAGTTATTATACACAGGTTCAGCGAGGGGCTGCAATTGATACCAATCGTCCTGATTGTTGTTGACAAAATTATTGTGGTAAACTTCCTGTATTTGATTGGACCTCTCAGTTTGTGCATCAGTTTGTGGGTGGTATGCGGTTAACATTTTGCACTTTATCGCTAATAGTTTGCACAATGATTTCCAAAATTCTCCGCAATACTTGGCATTCATGTCTTATACTATGTCTGTCAGCAACCCGTGTAGTTTCCATACTGCCTGCAGAAAACCCTTTGGGACATCTTGGATGGTTGCATTTTCGTATAACACGATAAAGTCGACCATTTTGGTAAATCTGTCAGCTACTACGATAATTTGTTTGTGACCTTGTGATTCTGGTAGATGGGAGATGAAGTCGGTAGATACCGACACCCATGCCGCATAGATCACTTGTAGTGCTTGTAATAACGCGTACCTATCGTGTCGTGGGGATTTGTTGTGTTGGCACTCAACGTATGACTGTATATGGTCATTTATCCAGTCTGCCAAGCCCTTCCAGCAGAAATCTCGCGTAATTATTTGTGCGTCTTTTCTTGGCTGAAATTTCCTGTCACTTCAGAATCGTGGCCAACTTGTACGCTTACTGTTCGCAATTCCACGTTATTGGCTACATCAAGAAGATTTTTGTCATAAAGAAACTTATCTTTTAGATGCCATTGTTTTGGTCATGTTTCCCAGTTATGTTCCAAGGTTTCTAACTCGTTTGGTCGTTCTTCCCATTCTTGGTCCTGCCCTGTGGCAACTAAGACTTGGTCAGGAATTCAGTAGAAAATGCCTTCATATCTACTTGTGCGAGAGCGGGGTTGGACATTAGGATGTTTTCTTGTCTTAATTGAGGATTCTGTCATTCATCTGCTTTATCATAATATTCATTATCCTTGGGATTTTGTTCTAGTATGCTTCTTGTTAGCATAGATTTTTTGGCGCTAACATCCTTGTCGAAATAAGATTCTTGCTTCCGAACCTCTTGCTCACACGTTCTGTCCGGTCCAGCCCCTTAACTTCCATCATTTCTAAGTTGTCAATTTGAGTTACTATGAGTTGCGCTATATGGTCGCCTTGTCCTACTTGGTAGTCTTTAAAGCTATCATTTCGTAATAGTACCTTGAGTTCTCCTGTATAGTCAGCACCGAAAACTCACGCTCCGACCTCAACTCTGATTTTGCTTGCAAGTCAGCTGTGCAACGTGAGTCTTCTATTAGTTTCCTTTGGCTGACTGACAGCTACATCGGTATCTATCAGTAATTGTCCCATTGCTGGGAGTTGGGTATCCTTTATAGCAGAGAGGTTGTGGCCCGCCGCTAGTCATGATTCTTTGGTTGGTATCGTGGCTGCTTAACTCGATTTCTTAATTTGTATCTTGTGCAGGGTTAATGATTCCTCTTCCATTTCTATTTCTTCGTCTTCATCATACTCGGTTGAAGTCAAGGAGATATGGAAATGTTGGGGTTTCAAAATGGATTGCTCGATGAATGCAGCTCCCTCATCTAGACAGTACTCCGGCCCTCTACTTAGGGCATCAGGCTTTCCTCCTCTGATTCCCAGTCAGTATATGATTTTGAAATTGTATTCTGCGAGCCCTTGTGCCCAATGGATCTGTCAACCATTCCATTTCTTTGTGGTAAGGAAATGTTACAAATTTTAGTGGTAGGTATAGACTGTGACCGGTTTTTGAGTTCCTAAAAGGGAATGTCTCCATTCCTTAAATGCTTCCTTTATCGTGAGTAGTTCCTTATTGTGGATTTTGAAGTTTCGTTCCTGACAGTTCAATTTCTGTGAATGGAATGCTACCCGATTTAGTTTCCTGTCTGGTAATTGTGACAAAACACTACCAAGGGCGAAATCGCTTACATCCGTTTCCACTCTGACGAGTAACCAACTCAAAGCGCAGTAGAGCAAGGTTATGCGTTTTAAGTGTTCGATAACAGAGTAGTGTCAGGAAGGCGTCGGAATTTAATCACTAATACTTGTTTTCGCTAAAACTACTAAGAATATGAAGTGTAGATAATAACTTGTTATATTGAAAAGATCTCTTCTCCGTTGCGGTCAGTCTAATAGCTGGGGAGGAACTCTTATATATCCTGTGTGAGTTTCCGCGGCCAGTACATCTAATACCTTTACTAACTAAGTAACTACACAACAACTACTAGTCTTTCTACTTTTCAATCCTAAGTGCGAACACTAGTAGACCCTGAATATTTCACTGCTTCTGATCATCCGGCTTATTGTACTTCACCTTCCTGAGGGTGTGCGAGACTCCGCCAGTCAGAAGTAAATGATGCCTTTGCCATATGAACTTAGTCATTGTATGACGCCCAATTTGGGAACATACCAGTCATTCCTTGGTTACTGAGGTGATCAGTCTCAATATCAGACATTAATGACAACACAGAGGGGTGACTGCATTATCTTTCCGTAGAGTTGGTAGGCTTTGTGCTCCATCGCGCCTTCGATTTGCCTAGCAAGAGTGGGCTTACAGCTACGTCTCCTTAACTCCCGTCCGTTCTTGCGGACCTATGACCATTCGTCGTCGGCTAACAGGAAGCATTTGTTAATTTTCTAATTCGGTAGGTTTTCCTACTCGTGTAGGTATCATTTGTATTATAAACTGAATTCCAACTGTATGAGCAGTGCATACTAGATCTCTCATATATCCTGCGAACAGGTTCCGGTCGGAGGGTCAGCGAAATCGTATACACTGTTATAGGGATACGGCCAATATTCCAATTTTTGCTGGTAACTAGCAACTGCACACCGTGCTGCAGGCGACGTCCAGACCCTACATCGGGGCCAGAGGGGGGTGTTGGAACTGCATATGCCTAATATTTGCCACTGTTTCTAACCCAAAGTGCAAATGACAAAGCATAGAAGGTGTAAGAAATTTGTCTTCAAGACCTTCCAAAGCTCTGTTCTGTACAGGGCCCCTATAAAAAATCTTTGAGTCACCATTTAGGGTTTCTGTAATTGGCTGGCATATTGCAGAGAAATTTTGAATGAAACCTCTGTAAAAATTTGCAAATCCAAAGAATATTTGGCAAAGATAGGTAGGTGCCTTCCATTCTCTAATGGATTTAACTTTTCCTTCGCTCATTTTGACATCTTTGGTATTGACAATGTAGCCTATAAATTCAACTTCCCTGATGGGAAATATAGATTCCTCCACATTGATCACTAGCTGGTTTTCCTATAGTTTCTGCAAAACCTTCATGACCTGTTGAATATGGTTCTTTTCATCGTCAAAGAATATCGGATTGTCATCTAGGTAGGTGGCCAGCCCTTTTGTCTCAAAATTGGAGCAGTATCACGTAAATGGTTGACTAGAAAGTAGCAGCCTGTTACTCAATCTAAAAGGCATTACCAGGTACTCGTAATAACTATAACGGCAACGGAACGCTATCTTCTTTTCATCACATGCGGTTATTCGTATGAGATAATATCCTTTATTAAGGAGGATTTTTGAGAAAATCTGGAATCAGTCCACACATTCTCTGAGCTCCCTCAAAACAGGTATCGGGTACATATCGGCGATGGTGACCGAATTTAGTACTTCATAATTGATGACCAGTTGTAATTTACCATCCGCTTTTAGTAAGAACAGAACAAGAGAGCCAGCTGATGATTTGCTTAGTCAAATTTTCACTTGCTGAAGTATCTCATCCAAGTACTTGCGAAGCTCGTTTAGTTGCATGGCCAATAATGGATAAATGTCCCCCAAAGAAGGTGTTAGGCGTATACAATTCCAACACCCCTATCCGGCCCCGATTTAGGGCACCGATGTCGCCTGCAGACCTGTGTGAAGTTACTGGTTACCAGCAAAAATCGCAAAATGGGCAGCATCCCCATAATACCGTATACGTCGTCGCCGTCTGTCCGACCGGAAGCTGTTCGCAGGATATATGAGAGAGGTAGTGTGCACTGCTCATACAACTGGAATCCAGTATATGAGGCAAATGATATCTGCATGAGCGGAAAAGCCTTGCAAATCAGAAAACAGTAACGCTTCACGTTGACTGACTACAATTAAGTCATAGGTCCGCAAAACGGACGGGAGTTAAAGAGACGTAGCTGAAAGCCCATTCTCGCTAGGCAAATCAAAGAAGCGAGGGATCACAAAGCCTACCAACTCCACGGAAAGATAATGCAGTCACCCCTCTGTGTTGTCGTTGATGTCTGATATTGAGACTGATCACCTTAGTAACCAAGGAATGACTGGTATGTTCCCAAATTGGGCGTCATACAATGACTAAGTTCATATGGCAAAGACATCATTTACTTCTGACTGGCGGAGTCTCGCACACCCTGCGGAAGACGAAGTAAAATAACCGCAATGATCAGAAGTGGGAAATTGTTCAGGGTCTACGAGTGTTGGCGCTTAGGATTGATAAGACGAAAGACTACTAGCGGTTGCGGAGGTACTTAGTTAGTATAGGTATTAGATGTACCGGCCACGGAAACTCAAGCGTGATATAAATATAAGAGTTTCTCCACAGCAATTAGAAGATACAGCAACGGAGAAGAGATCTTATCAATATAACAAGTTATCAACTACAATTTGTACACTTAGTAGTTTTAGCGAAACAAGTATTAGCGATAAAATTACGACACCTTCCTGACACGACTCCGTTATCGAAAACGTAAAACGCTTGACCTTACACTACTGAGCTCCGAGTGGTTACCGGTAACACTATCATGATCGTCTCTCTGTCACAGAGGCACCATTGACACAAACGGTATCAAATGCTCTTGACAATACTTGAAATTATTCTCAGGTATTACTAGTTCTTCATCTTAGAAGACATACCAGCTATGCAGAACGTATCTGAATCACTTCCCGGGTATTTAATGACCCCTAGGGAGGAAGACGATTACGACGACTTCGAGCCAGATAAGCAAGGTACCCTTACACTAGGTTGTTCTATCGAATCTCCAATAGTCAAACAAAAGAAAAAGAGCCCCAAAGGGGTGAAGCCGCGAAAGCCTTATTAGGTCGAAAAATCACCAGAGTCACTTGTTTGGTAACACCCTTTCGCGGAAATCATTCTTAACTTCGATGACAAGAATAGTTCTACACCACTGATAAAAAGATCAACTCGTGGCTGGTAACCATACGTCGTGGATTAAATACGATATCACTTGCGCCAGATACGTCAGAGGATTAAGATTAGTAGGGTAAATCCCTCTACTGTCATAATCCTCCACGATAAAATCGCAAAGGTCTGTTGGACAACAGAACGATTCATTCTCTACCACGAAATCAATAATTCAGAGACAAGCCCAGAAACTTACTCAGATATGGCATTAAGGATAATGAGAGAGGACAAAATCATGGGAGAAAGCTTGAATGATGATGGAGTTAACCATGTTTCTACCACAACGTCAGAACCACCACTGGTACCTGGGAGTTAAGTTCCAAGTCGAAGCAGAACCACTCTCATACGACCCCCATCCACGGTTGATAACCAGCGATAACAGTTTATGAAGATTGGTTTAGTACAACCAACCCCGGGAGGACTAACGAAACCGTTACTCAGTTTTCTCGAAAGATATTCTACTCCACTCCAAGGACGTCAAGCTAAGGCCCGACGAACTGCAAGAGATTTGATGACCGAGCTTGACTCGGTAATAGGACGTATTGACCGGACGGTAAAGGAAACCCAATATCGATAACACATTGCCTTTAATACTCTCACAAACTCCCCACAACGCCTAGTGGCAGACTTGGAAGAGGTTTGGACAAGGGTTAAGGAAGGAGCGGAACTAGTCAATGAAGAGGTAGTAAATCTAAAAAGTAACCTACAAATGGATACTTCAGCACTGGGTAAAGCATGGGACCAGTCCATGTTAAGACGAATAACCGAAGAAAGTAGGATTCGGTAGCAGCAGGTAGGACATCAAGAAGTTAGTTAGCACTTGCATAGGAACATAGGGACAACTGATGCACAATCGCTCGCCCGAGACCTCTTATTAGAAAAGGAAGTTAATACCTTAAAATCACACCATGACGAATGGGTAAGGGAACATGCTACGCAAAAAGAAGATAACAAGGATGTGAGAGCACACATCGCAAGAAACCAGCGTGTTAACAGGGAATTTGAAGCCCGGAAGGATGCAGAAATCCGGGAATTGAAAAGAATACTGGACAATTTGTCAGCACAGGTTAAGAAGCAACAATCAGGAGCCGACGGAGGAAGAAGCAGTCTGCCCCAGACCCCTGCACCTGGGGATAGCCAAAATTCTCAAGAGAATCCAAAAGGTAAAGAAAAGACCTCTCAACGAAAAGAGGAAGAAAAAGGGCCTAGTGGTGGAGGACAAGGACCGCCGCTTGGTCCAAGAGATAATCCTGGGCATCCAGGTAACGACAATGATGATGACGATAGCTCATCAAGTAGTTCTTCCGACAGCGAAAGCTACAAAGACCCTGATGAAGACCGACGAAGGTGGAAAAGAAGGCAACAACAAGTCAGGCACGGAATGACGCCCAAGGAAGTCCTGGACTATGATCCAATGGAACTACTTATAGAAGCACTAAGCATAGGTTTGGTCTGGGCCAAAAGGAAAGACGCTACACAACCACAAATCTTCGTAGACAAGGACTACCAAGAGGTGAAAACAGGGTTACTCCAATGGGAAGATTATTTCCGGAGAAACCCACAACATTGGGAAAAACACATGCAAAGGATACAATATGCCATCAGTCGGACAAAAGGAGAAAATCTTGCGCATTTCACGAATTGATATCGATGGACTAGGACTGGTGAACTAGGCCATAAAAAGGTCAAAGGACTCGTTCATTGGCAACAATTTTGGCAAGAAATAACCAACTGTTATACTAGTACGGCAGAAGACCAAGAACCACTACGAGATAGGTATAAGGTTAAATACGAGGGAAAGATTTCCAGCCTCCTATTAAAAATAGAGAACCTTAACATCGAGGTGCAATTAACCGGTATTGCATGGCAAAGAAAGTTGGTAGAAGAGGTACCACTACAAATATTGGAACGATTATCCTTGAAAAATTATGACCTCGATGAAGAAAGGTTAATTGCGTTAAGGGAATGTGGTGAACGCTATGAAGAATGTAGACAGGATCAACGAGTCTCTACAAGAGAAATCCACGTCACAACGACAAAAAGAAAGACCGAGATGAGGAAAAGAGTAGAACCACGATCATCAAAACGCGTAAGCAATACACTAAGACAGAGCGCGCAGTATATATGGTGGCCAAACAAGAAGGTAGGACCTGAACATTGAATAAGATTGAGGAATCGGGAAACGACACTGAATGGGAAAGGATGCAAAAGGGCATTCCGCAAAATCTCATCGACTAGAGAAAGAAAAATATGTGGTGTACACGATGTGGGTTAACGAACCACAAATGGAAAACTTGCCGAAAGGATCCGCAAGTAACGGCAATCCAATGGGCTCCTTGGAAAGGTACTGGTAAGGAGGATCGCAATGATCACCAATGATAGAAAGGACTTCCGCAAGTGAATTTGGTTAATAAAAACCAACCACCCCCACAAAAGGCACAAGTCACATGGATCGAAACGCCCACACAGGTTTGGGAAAACCTTTCAGATCATGAAATGGAGAACTAAAGGAATTCGGGACCAACGGCGGCGGGGATCAGGTAGTATATGTTACTGGTGCTCAAATAGGCACGCAGGTCTATAGGAATCGAAGAAACGATGCCAGGAAAACCTCTCCCACCCACCGGTGGTAAGGGCCCCGGACACATCGACCGAGGGAAATAAATAATGGTAGTTGGGCAAGTGTTCCAGAAACTCAAATGTCTCCAACAAGGACCAACGTGGGATTAAAAAGAAGTCAGGCGAAATCAGATTAGGGGGAGTCAGTAGGGGCGAGGGAGATGAACGTGGGAGTAACTTGGGATACTTCACTCAAGAGCCATCATCGGATGCACTCGATACAAGGCTATAGACTTGCATCTCACGAGCTGAGACTCGCTAGAATTGATTGGACATGTACCGAGGCATGAATTCTGTGACAGATATGATCTCTTGAAATGACGGTAGAGAACACGCGTGGGAAGGATAGAACGTGGTCATCGGCCAGCCCTATGAACCCGCTGGTAATACCTTATACCTATCTGGACGATTGTGGATACTGCCCAGAAAGGACCTGCAGGTTGTAAAAGAACGATGAGAGGTAACACTTCGGCAAGGGGTAAAGACCTCTAGTAGTGGGCCGCCCGATGACCAAAAGGATGTGGATGAAAAGGAGGGCACGCAACCCAAAACTGCTCGCTCTCTCCTCCATTGTTGGTGAAACGCCAAAAGGACCAAGATAAGAACCCTATTTAGGAAAAGGCTAACAGGAACTAGTTTGGCTGAGGAGGTCTGAGTGACCAAAACAATGCGCGCATGGTCTCAAACCAAGGTGAAAACGTCTCAAAAAGGAAAGGCCGACACAAACGTTGAAGTCCAGAGGAAAGCAAGAACCACGAGACCAAGAGGATTCAACTGCATAGAAGGTATGCACACATCCTAACAGAAGGAAGAAGAATTCAGGTTCGTGTGTTATTGGATTCTGGTTCTAATATCCTCCTAATCAACACTGGTCTTGTAAGAGAATACGATATTATGTATAAGACAAGACAATATCCTACAGAAATTTTAGGATTCCATAGCTTGGCCCGTGAAGGTGGCGGCAAACATTTTACTTACCCAATTGTGTTAGAAAGCGGGACTAAATCCCACAGATCGGAAATCTCCAGTGAAATTGCAAATGCTGGAAACTTCGACCTTATTATTCCTTTCGGGTGGTGAACATGACAATACGTGACGAATATTGAACAACCGGAAAATTGGTACTTTTCTGAAAAACAAGTCCAGACCACAAAATCTTTGAAGGAGTGGGGGATAAGTGTGAGTATGACAAGACAGTAGTCTTTGATCGAAATGCAGGGGACATAGGGCGATTATGGTGTAAGGATGAACCGGTCCAGTACATCATACATGAAATCCCCAAACAATACCACGATTATGTTCAACTATTCAAGGAGGAAGTTGCCACGCAAATGCCTCCTAGAAGCAAATGGGATCACGCCATTACAATTCAGGATGGAGAAGAACCGCCTTGGAGCCCAATTGACCCGTTGTCGGCAATGCAGCTAAAGGAACTTAGTTAGTACTTGGATGAAATACTACAACAAGGGAAAATCCGACCAAGTCAATCACCTGCTGGCGCTCCTATTCGTTACAGGTAACCAACTCGGAGCTCAGTAGAGTAAGGTTAAGAGCTTTTAGTGTTCGATAACGGAGTAGTGTCAGGAAGGCGTCGTAATTTTATCTCTAATACTCGGTTCGCTAAAACTACTAAGAGTATGAAGTATAGGGAATAACTTGTTTTATTGATTAGGGCTCTTCTCAGTTGCTGCCAGTTCTAATAGCTAGGGAGAAACTCTTATATTTATATCCCGCGTAAGTTTCCGCAGCCAGTACATCTAATACCTATACTAACCAAGTAACTCTGTAAAAACCAGAATTCTCTCGTCTTATCAATCAAAAGTGCGAACACTCGTAGACCCTGAATAATTTTACATTTCTGGTCATTTGTATTATTTTGCTTCGTCTTCCTGAGTGTGTGCGAGACTTCGCCAATCAGAAGTAAACGAGCCCCTTGACATATGAACTTTAATCTGAGTATGCCGCACAAATGCGAACATACCAGTTGTTCCTCTGTCATTGAGGTGATTAGTCTCAATTTCAGACAACAGTGACAACACAGAGGTATGACTGCATTATCTTTACGTAGAGTTGGTAGGCTTAGTGCTCCATCGCTTCTTTGATTTGCCCAGTGAGAGTGGGCTTGCAGCTCCGTCTCCTTAACTCCCATCCTTTTTGTAGATCTATAACTTAATTGTCGTCGGTCAACGTGCAGAGTTATTGTTTTCTGATTCGTTAGGCTTTTCTGCTCACGCACATATCATTTGTCTCATATTCAGGATTCCAGTTGTATGGGCAGTGCAAACTATCTCTCTCATATATCCTGCGAACAGCTTCTCGTTGGACGGACGGCGACGACATATATGGTGCTATGGGGATGCTGCCAATTTGGCGATTTTTACTGGTAACTTGCAACTTCACACTGTACTGCAGGCGATGTCCAGGCCCTATATAGGGGCCAAAAGGGGGTGTGGGAATTGTATATGCCTAACACGATCTCCTACTCCACAAGCTCGTCACGAGTCTATTCCTTTATTCATTCTAGAACTCAGCCCTGTAGGGTAAAAAACCTTCCACGTTTACTTGGCCATGGCAGGAAAACCTTTCGTACTATTCTACCACTGCCCTACCTGGCATTTCTGGATTTTCTCTAGGAAAACTTTCCACCAACTCCTGAGCATGGTCCATACACTCTGGTGGTTCCCAGGTGTTCTCATCCTCCGAACAACCTTTCTATTTCACAAAATACCTTTGTTCACACATCCGAACATTTCGTCCATGAACCCTTCTAGTGTATGAGATTATTTCACTCTTCACTATTTTCTCAACCTGCCATCCCAAATCTCCCTCGATTTTCGCAGGGAGAGGAGGGGGTTGCTCTGGTTCTGCACCAATGGACTCTCGGTAAGGTTCCAGTAATGATCCACGAAATAGCGGATGAATATGCCAATGGTCGGATATATTTATTTTATAGGATGAATGGCCTCCTTTCTCCAAAATCTCCAATGGTTAATCAAGTTCCGCACTTAACTTTTTAGATGGTCCTTTAGAGCAGATGTTTTTTTGCATCTAACATCAGCTTATCACCAATTTCGATGTCTTGTTGTTCCATCGCCTTTTTATTTTAATATTTCCTCATGGCTTCCCTGGTACGTTCCAAGGTCGTGGCTGCTTTTTAATGTATCCTTTTCATCCAATGTGCGTATATCGCGGCTCCTGGATTTCGAGCTTCTCTTTCTTTCATCCATTTTGTTTGTAGGTAGAACCCATACTTTGCGAAAAATGGTAACATTTTCTGTGCGTTAGTGGCCGAGTTATTGTATGTGTGTTCCGCTAATGAGAGTAGTTGATACCAAGCATCCTGATCATAGTTGACAAAATTTCGCAGGTAACCTTCCAGCACTTAATTGGTCCTCACGGTTTGTGACTCGATTTGTGGGTGGTAAATGGTTGACACTTTTCGTTTTATTCCCAACTGCTTACACAGTGATTACCTGAATTCTCCGGAAAACTTTGTGTCCATGTCCAATCGTATCTTGGTTGGCAACCCGTGAAGTTTCCGGTCTTCCTGAAGGAAGGATTTGGCTACATCTTTGGCTATCGCATTTTCGTGTAGACCGATGAAATGTGCCATTTTGGTGAATCGGTCTACTACAACCATACTTTGTGTGTGTCCTTGTGACTCCGGTAGATGTGTTATAAACTCAGCAGATATTGACGCCCTAGCCGCGTAAGTGACTTGTAGAGGTTGTAACACCCCATAGCTGGCTTGTCGTGGAGATTTATTGTGTTGGCATTCGTCACATGATCGTACGTAGTCATTTATCCAGCTTGTCAACCCTTTCCAACAAAAATCTTCCGTGGTTGTTTCAAGGGTCTTTTCTTGTCCAGATTGTCCTGCTAGCTTAAAATCATGGCAGCCTTTTGCGACTACTGTTGGCAATTCTTCTATGTCGGGAACGTAAAGTCGGTTTTTTGTAGTATAGGAAACCCTTGTCTGTTTTCCCTTGTTTTAGTAACATCTTCCAGTCTCGTTTCAAAGCTTTCAACTGCATTTTTGGTTCTTTCCATTGTTTGCCTTGCTCCGCAGCAACTAAGACTTGGTCGCGAAATTCGGTAGCAAATACCTTCATCTCTATCTGTGCTAGCGTGGAGTTTAACATCAAGACTATTTCCTGTCTTGACAGTGGGGTTGTGTAGTTTGTCCGTTTTATCGAAATATTTATTAGTTTCTGTATTGGCTTGCAGTATACCTTTCGCGGTCATTGTTGTTTTTGTCACTAGTGTTCGAGTTGTAATGAAATCGATGCTTCCGAAACCTTGGCCTGCGCGTCTTGGTTGATCTAACTCCTTGACTTCCATTAATTCGGAGCTGTCGATTTGAGTTACTATCAGTTGCGCAATGCGGTCACCCTTGCCTATTTGATAGTTCTTGAAACTATGGTTCTGCAATAGTACCTTGAGTTCTCCTGTTTAATCTGCATCAATGACTCCTGCTACAACCTCAACTCCGTTCTTACCCCCTAGTCCACTGCGAGATGCGTGTCTTCTGTATGTTCCTTGTGGTAGACTGATAGCTTACCCATGTGTCGACCAGTAGCTGTCCCATTGCCGGAAGTGGTGCATAGTTCAATGCATGGAGGTCGTCCCCGGCCGCCATTCATGATCCTTTTGTTGGTATTATAGCTGCTTTGCTTAATTTTTTGTTGTCTATGTTGTAGAGCTTTGGCAATTACTTTTCCATTTCTATCCCTTCATCCTCCTCACTCTCTGGTGGAGTCAAAAAGATTTGCAGGTGTTCTGGTGTTAAAATAGACGGTTCGCTATGTGCAGCTCTTTCCTCTAGATGGTACTCTGGCCCTCTACTTATGGCATCAGGCTTTCCTCTACTTGTACCTGGTCAGTATACGATTTTGAAATTATATTCTGCTAGCGCTTGTGCCCAACGGATGTGCCTTCCATTCCATTTTTCTGAGGTGAGAAAATGTTGAAGGTTTTGGTGGTCTGTATAAACTGTGACGGGTTTTTCAGTACCTAAAAGGTAATGTCGCCATTCCTTGAATGTTTCCATTATTGCTAGTAATTCCTTATCATGAATTTCGCAGTTCCGTTTCGCGGAGTTTAATGTTCGCGAATGGAATACCGCCGGATGGAGTTTCTTGTCCTGAAATTGTGACAGAACGCAACCGAGAGCAAAATTGCTTGCGTCTGTTTCGACTACAGTGTCTAGCCCAGGGTGAAAATGACAAAGTATGGGTGCAGTAACTAATTTTTCCTTCAAGATTTTGAAAGCTGTGTTTCGTTTGGTGCTCTAATAAATGTTTTGTTGGTCAGCTTTTAAGGTTTCCGTGATAGGCTTGTAAATCGCGGAGAAGTTTTGAATAAAACGTTGGTGAAAATTAGCCAATCCTATAAAAACTTGGAGTTCCTTAACTGAAGTGGGCTCCTTACATTCTCTTATGGACTTGATTTGCCTTTCGCTCATTTCCACTCCTGCGGTATTGACGATGTGGCCGAGAAATTCAACCTCTTTCACATGGAATACTGATTTTTCTAGGTTGACTGCTAGCTGGTTCAGTTTTAGTTTCTACAGATCGTTTTTAAACAGTTGAATATGGTTCTTTTCGTTTTCCGAATAAATCTGGATGTCGTCTAAGTAGACAACAACGCCTTGGTCTAGAAATTCAGGCAGTATTTTGTGCATCATTGATAGGAAAGTAGCGGGCGCGTTAAGTAATCTGAAAGGCATTACCATGTACTCGTAGTTGCTGTATCCGCATCGGAACCGGGTTTTGCATTCGTCTCCTACGGCTATTTATCTCAAGTTGTATCCTTTTTTAAGGTCTATCTTGGAGAGAATCGGGGATCCTTCCACTCTATCTCTGAGGTCTCTCATGGTAGGTATTGGGTATCTGTCCACAAAGGTAACAGAATTCAAGCCTTGGTAATCGACTACTAGTAGTAGTTTGCCATCTACTTTGGGATGAAAAGAATAGGGGCGCCAGCAGGTGATTGACTTTGTCGGATTTTCCCATGTTGAAGCATTACATCCAAGTACTTCCTAAGTTCCTTTAACTGCATTGCCGACCAGGGGTAAATTGGGTCCCAAGGCGGATCTTCTCTATTCCTACTTCTAATGTCGTGATCCCACTTTCTTCTAGGAGGCATTTGCTTAGCTACTTCCTTCTCAAATAGTTGAACATAAGCGTGGTATTTTTTGGGGATTTCATGTATGATGTTCTCAACTGGTTCATCCTTGTACTTTATTCGTTCTATGACCATGGCATTCTGATCATAGACTACTACCATCTCGTCATACTCCCATATATACCCCTGTTCTTCATCGATTTCGTGGTCGGGACGTGATTTTTCGGCAATGTACTAATTTCCCGGTTGTTCAATATGTCCCTAGTCATGATCCTTACACCACCCAAAAGGAATAAGAAGGTCATAGTTTCCAGCATTTGCAATTTCACGTGAGATCTCCGATCGGTGGAAGTAAGTCCCGATCTCTAACAAAATTGGGCAAGTAAAATGTTTGCCGCCACTTGCAGTGGCCGAGCTGTCGGTCCTAAAATTTCTGTCGGATATCGTCTTGTTTATAGACAATATCAGATTCTCTTACGAAACGAGTGTTGATTAGGAAGATATTAGAACTAGAATTTAATAACACGCGAACCTGGATTCTTTTTCCATCCCTTTTGATGTGTGCAATACCTTCGAGGCAGTTGTATTGTCTTGGTCGCAGCGTCCTTGCTTTCTTCCGGACTTTGATGAATGTATCGACCTTTCCTTTATGAGACATTTTGTGTACGTTCGATACCATACCCACATAGTTTCGGTGAATCAGACATCCTCAGCCAAACAAGTTCCAGTTAGCCTTTTCCTTAATAGGGTTCTTGTCTAGGTCCTTTTGGCATTTCACCAACACTCGATGAGAGAGTGAGCAGTTATGTTTTCACATGAGTCGCGTTAGCGACTCGTAGTTATATTGTTATTGTGCAATGACTCGTTTGAGTCATAGGATGTTACGTGATTGTATGAGTCACAGTTGTGACTCATAATAGTTATTTTTGATTTGTAAGCGGGTTGTGGGAAGATCTATATAAGGAAGGGCTTGGGTCATGTAGATAGATCTTCACGCAACCATCTAAGTTATTTTCTATCTATAACTTTACGAATATAAAGAAGTTTACTCTTTAACAAATATCCTTCCTATCTTATACACGACATAGTTAATACTATAAGACTTAAGAGTTGAACGCAACTCTTGAGAATAGTATACGAAAACTATACGATAAGGAATCGCCGCCAGTTGTGAGGTAGCGAGATAAGATAGATCAACGAGCGATCTTGACATTTGGTTGCGTCTTAAAGCAACACTCGAGGATTCAACACGGATTATACATTCGACGACGACCTCGGATTAGGAGGCTTATCAGAAGCTCTCGGAAGAACTGTCTCCCAGTTAGAAAGGACACCCTGTCCAGTTACAGAAGAAGAACAATCAGACTTGATTCCTCAAGCTCAGACGACGAAAGCGAAAGAATGTCCGCCGTTGGACCACTGCCCTACCCACCAGGACCACCTCCAGATGCACCCGCACCGCCACCTGAACAACCAGAACTGTCACCAGTACAATTACGACAAGTTATACAAGCACTAGGACAGTCCAAGCCAAAGGTCAAACAACCAGAAACTTATTCTGGCGAAAGAGCCCAATTGCGAAACTGGATTGTGGAATTAACGATATATTTCCGCACGGTTGGGTGGGACAGAGGACACGACAACGAAAAAATCGTCTACGTCTCTAGCTTGCTAAGGAAGGACGCAAGCGCATGGCTTACACCTTATACAGAAGGAATAAGGGACACCGGATGGCACGACTGGGATGAGTTCCTAAGAGACCTCAAACAACAATTCGGAGAACTTGATCCAAGAGAAGCAGCAAGGGCCAGACTCGGGGAAATGAAACAAGGAAATAGAACGATGACAGAATACTGGAATGAATTCAGACTAGCCCCGACCGAAGCTCTATTAGACGATGCCACAGCAGGGGAATGGCTGTTCATGGGAATGTCTTCCCAGCTGCAAAAAGAATTCAAACATTATAATGACGAAATAGAGGATACCAAAGAACTGCCTGATTGGGCTATCCGCAAGGAAACGAAATTAACTGCGGTAAAACATTTGCAAAAAGAAAGACAAAGCAGTACCAAGACCGAGACAGTACCAAGAAATAACAATGGGACCTTCAAGACAACAAGTAACCAACCCAGAGGAGACCCAATGGACTTGGACGCCAATAGAAGAAGAGCAAGGAATCGGTTTCAATTTCCAAGAATATCCCCAGCCGAGTACAGAGAGAGACGAAACGAAAACGCATGTCTAGGTTGTAGGGAACAAGGACATTTTATCGCCAACTGCAACAAGAAAATCGTACAGCTAAAAGAAACCAGGACAGAAAACGATAAAACAGAGACTTTAAACGATCAAAGTCCCCAGTAAGGAGTGGTCTGAGGGACAAAGACATCGGCAAAGCCACGAGATTAGCACAACTATCGACGATTTTGAACAAGGAACAACTTTATACCACGGACGATAATGATTCAGATCATCTAATGATCAAAATATATTTAATCACGCGAAATGGAACCACCGATCTCAACGCTATGCTGGACTTAGGCGCAACAGAAGACTTTATCGACCGAGGATTCTGCGAAAGTCGACACATACCCTTGAGAAAAATCAGCAAAACAAGGGACATATATGTGGTCAATGGAGAAAAAAGCAAAGCAGGACCTATTACCCATATCGCAGAAGTAACAATGGAAATCGGAGTACACAGAGAAATAATAATATTCCTAGTGGCCAATTTGCAGAAGCATGAGGTTATACTGGGAATGCCATGGCTCCGAAAACACAACCCAAGGATTGACTGGGCAAAAGAAAAGATATTCTTCGTTAGCGACAGATGCGCTAAAGAATGTCTAATGGTATCAACAACAATTGATACGACTCCAGAAGAGATAGCCCTTTGGGAGAACAAGTAAGCGAACATATCGGAAGCGATATGTACGAACGAAGACCTCCAAGTTCAGAAGATGAACCCAGAAGCCAAGATACCGGTCAGGGGATAGGCAAGAGCTGCGGGACAGGACCTGCATAGCACGCATAGCACGACCGTCCCAGCCAGAGGACAGACTATGATCAAGACAGGAATAGCAATAGGACTACCAGAAGGCACCTATGCAAGGATCACACCAAAAAGTGGATTAGCCATGCGATATGGCATCACTATGGGAGCAGGAGTGACCGACGCAGACTATCGAGGAGAAATCCAAGTCCTATTATCAAACCTGAAAGAAACAGACTATACGGTCAATAAAGGCGATCGAATAGCACAGATGATTATCGAAAAAATAGACACCAGGACACTTAGAGAAGTGCAAGACCTGGACCAGACAGACAGAGACGCCCAAGGATTCGGAAGTACCGGAACGAACGAATTGTCAAACATCGAAGAAAAAAGCAAGAATATCGATCTTACATCAGTAAAAACCTTTGGAAGACTGTATCGACAAGGAGAACAAACCGGAATTCTTAAATGGGAATCTGGATGCGACGGACCAACGATAGCAGAAGCCTCAACTCTCAGCACAAGACTAGCGCTGCAACAAGAAGCGAAAAAGAAGAAAATCACCTTAAGACAACTTATCCCCAGGGAATACGATGACTTTTTCGATATGTTTGAAGAAGGGGAACGAACCGACCTTCCCGAACACCGACCCGAAGACCAGCGCATAGAACTCGAAGAAGGAAAAACCGCCCCCTTTATGAAACTCTATCTGTTAAGGGATGAAGAATTGAAAGCGTTAAGGGATTACCTAAACCAAAATTTGAACAGGGGATGGATACGACCGTCCTCATCATCCGCAGGAGCACCAATCCTGTTTGTCAAAAAGAAGGATGGAAAACTACGATTATGTGTAGATTTTCGAGGACTAAACGCCGTATCCAAAAAAGACCGGTATCCACTACCCCTGATTGACGAAGCACTCGACCAACTCGGGAAGGTAAAGTACTATACCAAATTAGATATCAAAGATGCTTATCACAATATCCGAATTGCGAAAGGAGATGAATGGAAAACAGCATTTTGGACAAGACATGGATTATACTAATACCTGGTTATGCCTTTTGGATTAACCAACGCACCGGCAACCTTCCAAAGATGGATCAATTCCAAACTCAGTCAATTTCTGGATATATGTTGCATTGTCTATTTAGACGATATACTCATATATTCCGAGACTATGGAACAACAAAAGCAGAATATAAGGAATATCCTACAGGCTCTCCGGAACACAAAAATCAGACTTAAACCAACGAAATGTGAATTTCATCAACAAGAAACAGAATACTTAGGATTTATAGTAAATCCAGAAGGAGTACGAGTGGATCCAGTCAAGACATCGGCAATAGAAGATGGGAAACCACCAAGGGCAGTCAAAGGAGTACAGAGATATTTAGACTTTTGTAACTTTTATCGAAGATTCATTGAAGGGTTTAGCAGGATAGCTAAACCTTTATATGATACAACAAAGAAAAATACCCAATGGAAATGGGAAGAGAAACAACAAATCAGATTCGATGAACTCAGGAAAAGACTTACCACGGCACCAATATTACAACATTTTCGAAGAGAACTCCCTATCATGATCGCAACAGACGCCTCCAACTATGTATGCTCTGGCATTCAGTCACAGCTCGGTACCGATGGGATATGGAAACCGGTAGCATTCAGATCCAAGACAATGACGAAAGCTGAATGCAACTATGACATACACGACAAAGAACTACTAGCCATAGTTCAAGCACTTAAAGCATGGAGGAAATACGCACTTGGAAGCCAAGAAGAAATAAGGGTGGTTACGGACCACGAAAACCTTCTTGCTTTTACCACTACCAAAGAACTCAATCAACGACAAGCATGATGGAGCGGAACTCTTTCGCAATATCATATCAAGATTGAGTATCGACCTGGCAAACAAGGAAGCCAGCCAGACGCCCTTACCAGAAAGGAAGAAGACATACCGATAAAAGAAGACGAACGAATCCAACAAAGAAGACAGATTCTACTACCCAGAGAAAATTATTTCAAAGAAAAAGAAGAGGATAATGTATACGAATCCATAAACCAAATCCAGACAGGAACACTGTCAGATAACCATTATACTCAATGGATACAAGTCGAAACCGGAAAAGAACGAGAATCTTCAGAGATCATTGACGCACTACGAAATGGTCAAGGAGAGATGAAAGGCCTAGCCCTGTGACTATGCAGACAAGATAACGGCTATCTGTGGTACGATAACAAGATATGGATTCCGAACAACGAAAAATTGCGGACTGAGACGATAAGACGCAACCACGACATGCAACAGGCGGGACATGGTGGAACGACTAAGACAACGGAACTCATCACAAGATCATACTACTGGCCGGGTATGAGAAATGATATTAAACGATACATCAAAAACTGCGAAACATGCCAAAGAACAAAAGTAGTAGGTCATGCGCCACACGGACTACTGGAACCTCTCGAAGCTTCCGGAAGACCCTGGCAATCTATTGCAATAGACTTTATCAATGGACTCCCAGAATCGAAAGGTTATGACGCAATATGGGTCGTTATAGACCGCCTGACAAAAATGGCAAACTTCCTACCATGCAGGATGGACATGGACACGAATCAATTCTTTCATTTGTTTAAAGACCAAGTCTTTAGGTTGCATGGACTACCAAAAGATATCATATCCGATCGAGGATCACTGTTTACATCTGAAATTTGGAAAGAAATCACACAACAATTAAGCATCACGAGATGCTTTAGCACTGCATTCCACCCCCAGACAGACGGACAAACGGAACGAATCACTGCGATACTGGAACAGTATCTACGAGCATATGTGAATTATCAACAGGATGATTGGATGCAGTATCTTGCATTAGCTGAATTCGCATACAACAATGGAAAACAAGAAACAATTAAGACGACCCCCTTTTACGCGAATTATGGATATGACCCAATATTCGACCTGGCAAAGTACGAAATACCGGCAAAGATAACACAAGCTCAGGATATGAGCAAGTTACACGACATATTACAAGAGGAAATCAATTATGCACAGCAACGGCAAAAGGAGTCAGCCGACCGACAACGGAAACCAGACCAAAACCTTATGGTCGGCGAAATGGTGTGGTTGCTGCTACGCAACATACGAACCACAAGACCTTCGAAAAAACTGGATTACAAAAAATTAGGACAGTTCCAGATAGTTGAACGAGTAGGGCTTCGAGCATATAAACTCAACCTTTCCATGCTCAATGAACAACACTCATCCTACATTTCATATCAGTCTCCTAGTACCATACTACGATAACTCCTTTCCCTCGCAAAAGAAACTTCCCCCCCCGCCTATAGAAATCGAAGACAAAAACGAATATGAACTTGACGAAATAGTAGATTCTTGTCTACACTACAATAAACCTCAATACCGGGCCAAGTGGACCGGTTATCCTCCTGAACACGACCTTGAGTGGTACCCTGCCACCAATTTCAGCAACGCGAAAGATACAGTCCAACGATTCCACCAAAACTACCCCCGGAAGCCCAAAGAAAGTTAGCTGGGCTGACGGATGGGGGGATTACGAAGAATTCGAAAAAAAGTCCTAGAAATTTAGAAAAATAACGAACACGACGGACTACATTTTACCTTTTGCTATGACGATTACTGTCCAACACATTTGGACGCAAAGAAAAACCATGACCATTTCCCCACGAGGGAAAACGCTACAAGATCGTCCCCTCCTTGGGAAGAAGGATGGATGGACGTTGACTGGGAAGGGAGACCTTCCCAAATACCTAAAGGACCTCGACACGAACGCATCAATTGGCGCGATTGCATGCGCAATCGCTGCCGCTTCCATGTGAAACAACGGAACAAGGATAACTGGTCTCAAGAGATGAGACCAACGACGGAAGGGGGGGATAAAAAACACTCTGAAGAGGTGGAAATTCTTCATACACGGATCACGGAACTGAAGGTGCAGGTTAGAAACCTCCAACGAACCTGGGACGAAAAACGAAAACGCCTCTCCAACTCCCAAAAACACGTTTTGGGAACAACAACCCGTGCAGTCACACTGCAAAAGGAAATCAATGCCCTGAAAAGGGAACTTGAAAAAGAACGATTTGCTCGCAAGGAAGAACGCGAACGAGTCAGATGGATAATGAACGACATGAAAAAACTCCATACGAAGATGATGGAAGACTTCTATAGAGTAAGGTACGAGAAAGAGAAACCACAGGAACCGAGGCATCGGACTCCAATGGTTTGGGAATACGGTTAAGAGGAAGAACCAAACGCTTGGCCATATGGGACTATGGCCTAGGGAGAGGGGAGCTAATGTCACGATTCTAGACTGACTTAGCTATTTCGCACTATTACTCAGATACGAGTCATAGGGTTTCATTTGTTATATGGTTTTATGATTATATGCGCATGACCCGTTTAGAGGTCATGGGAGGTTTTACATGAGTCACAGTTGCGAGTCATATGTTATTGTTACGCGAATGACTCGTTTTGAGTCAGATGATATTATGTTTTCACATGAGTCGCGTTAGCGACTCATAGTTATATTGTTATTGTGCAATGACTCGTTTGAGTCATCGGATGTTACGTGATTGTATGAGTCACAGTTGTGACTCATAATAGTTATTTTTGATTTGTAAGCGGGTTGTGGGAAGATCTATATAAGGAAGGGCTTGGGTCATGTAGATAGATCTTCACGCAACCATCTAAGTTATTTTCTATCTATAACTTTACGAATATAAAGAAGTTTACTCTTTAACTAATATCCTTCCCATCTTATATACGACATAGTTAATACTATAAGAGTTAAGAGTTGAACGCAACTCTTGAGAATAGTATACGAAAACTATACAATAAGGAATCGCCGCCTGTTGTGAGGTAGCGAGATAAGATAGATCAACGAGCGATCTTAACAAGTTATTGGGTTGGGTGCCCGCTTTTCCATCCACAACCTTTTGGTCATCGGGCAGCCTACTACTATCGGTCTTTACTCCTTGCCGAAGGGTTCCCTCTCATCCTGCCTTTACAACCTGCAGGTCCTGTCTGGCGTGTATCCACGATCGTCCAGATAGGTACATAGTATTACCATCGGGTTCATAGGGTTGGTCAAATACTATGTTCTATCCTTCCCGCGCGTGTTCTCCACCTTCATTTCATGAGATCATATCAGTCGCAGAATTCATACGTCGATACTGTCGAATCAATTCGTGGGAGCCTGTGCTCGTGAGATTCAAGTTTAGAGCCTTGTCACAAGTGCATCCGATGATGGCTCTTAAGTGAAGTATGCCTCGTTACTCCAAAGGTCGTCTCCCTCCCCCCTACTGACTCTCCCTAATATGATTTCTCCTGACTTCGTTTTAATCCCCAGTTGGGCCTTATCGTTGACCTTTGAGTTTCCGGAACACATGTCTGACTACTATCATTTATTTTCTACGGTTGATGTGTCAAGGGTCCTTCCCACGGGGGGGTGGGAGTGGTTTTCCAGGCATCGTTCCTTTGATACCTATAGACCTGCGTGCCTATTTGAGCACCAGTCACATAGACTACGTGATTGCTGTCGCCGCGAGTGCCGAATTCCCCTAGTCCTCCATTTCATGATCTGGAATGGTTTCCCAAACCCTTGTGGGCCTTTCGATCCAGGTGACTTGTGCCCTTGGTGGGGGTGGTTGGTTTCCATTAACCAAATTCACTCATGGACGTTCTTTACTTCGTTGGTGATCATTGCGATCCTCCTTACGAGTACCTTTCCAAGGAGCCCATTGAATTGCAGTTACTTGCGTATCATTTCGGCAAGTTTTCCCTTTGTGATTCGTCAACCCCCATCGAGTGCACCCCATATTTTTCTTTCCGTTGTCAATAAAATTTTGCTGAATGTCCTTGTGTATTCTATCCTATTCTGTGTGGTTTCCCGATTTTTTGGCCTTATTCAACGTTAATATCCTACTATCTTATTTGGCCGCCTTATATGCTGCGCGCTATGCTTTGGTATATTGTTTACACTTTTTGATGATTTTGGTTCTATCCTTTTCCTCATCTCGGTCCTTTCTTTTTGTCTTTCTGACGTGGCTTTCTCTTGTAGAGACACCTTAATCCTGCCTCCCTTCTTTATAGCATTTGCCACATTCCGTTAACACATTTAACCATTCTTCATCAAGGTACTATATTTTTAAGGATGATTCTTCCAATATTTGTATTGGTACCTTTTCTTCCGAAGTTCTTCGACACGCTATACCTGTTAATTGCACTTTGATGTCAAGGTTCTCCATTTTCAATAATTGGGTGGAAATGTTTCCCTCGTCTTTACCTTATCTAGATCTCGGAGTACTTCTAGGTCTTCCGCAGTACTTCCCTAATGGTTGCTTATTTCTTGACAAAATTGTTGCCAATAAAGGAGTCCTTTGGCCTTTTTATGGCCTTGTACAACAGTCATAGCGCATCGATACCAATTGGTGAAATGAGTACGATTTTCTTCTTTCCTCCCACTGATGGCATATTGTATGCTTTGCGCATGTTTTTCCCAATGTTGTGGGTTTCGTTGGAAATCAACTTCACATTGGAGTAGCCACGTATTCACGTTTTGGTAGTCCTTTTCTTTGAAGATTTGCGTTGTGTGGCGTCATTCCTTTTGGCACTGGCAAAATCCTTGCTTACTGCTTCTATAACTGGTTCTATTCGATCCTAGTCCGTGTCTTCTTTGGGCGTCATCCCGCGCCCGGTTTGTTGTTGCCTTTGTTTCCACCTCTCTCGGTCTTCATCAGGGTCTTTGTAGCTTTTGCTGCCGGCAGAACTACCTGATGAACAATCATCATCGTCGTTGTCGTCACCTGGATGCCCTGGATTATCTCGTAGACCATTCGGTGGTCCTTTTCCTCCACCACTAGGCCCTGCTTCAGCCTCTTATCGTTGAGTGGCCTTTTCTTTTCCCTTTTGATTCTTTAGAGAATTTTGGGTGTCATTAGATGCAGGGATCTGAGGCACACTACTTCCTCCTAGGTCGGCACCTGATGGTCACATATTAACCTGTGCTACCAAATTGTCCAATAGTCTTTTTAATTCCCAGATCTCTGCATCTTTCCGGGCTTCGAATTCCCTGTTGTCACCCTCGTTTCTTGCTATTTGTGCTCTCACATCCTCGTTTTCTGCTTTTTGCGCAGCTAGTTCCCTTACCAATTCATCAATATGTGATTGTAAGCTATTAACTTCCTTTCCCAATCAGAGGTCTTGGGCGAGTGATTGTGCATCAGTTGTCCCTATGTTGCTATGCAATTGCTGGCTAACTTCTTGTTGCCGCTCCTGCTGCCTCTGAATCTCATTTTCTTCGGTTGTGCGTCTTAACTCGGACCAGTCCCATGCTTTACCAAGTGCTGAAGTAACTATTTCTAAGTTCTTCTGGAGATTTTCTACCTCTTCATCGCCTAGTTTCTCTCCTTGCTTAGCTCTCGTCCGAACATCTTCCAAGTCTGCCACTAGACGTTGTTGGGAGCTTGAGGGGGTATTGAAGGCAATGTGTTGTCGATCTTGAGTTTCCTTTGCTCTCCGGTCAATACGTCCTATTACCCAGTAAAGCTCTGTCATGAAATTGCTCACAGTTCGTCAGGCCTTGGCTTGAGGTCCATGGAGTGGGGTAGATTATCTTACGAGGAAACTGAGCGATGGTTTCGTTAGTCCTCCAGGTGTTGGTTCTACCAAACCTCTCATCTTGGACTGTGATCGCCTTTTTTCAACCCTCGATGGGGGCGGTACGACAGGGTTTCCACTTCGACTAGGAACATAACTTCCAGAAACCGGTGGTGGTTTCGACGTTGGAGTGGAAACTTGGTCAACTCTATCATCTTCCAAGCTTTCCCGCATGATTTCGTCTTCTCCCATAATCCTTAATGCCATATCCGAGAAAGTTTCTGGACTGGGCTTTACATTGTCGATTTCGTGGTAGAAAAGGAATCGTTCAATAGTCCAACTGTCACTTACAACTGTATCGCGTAGGACTTTGACAGTAGACGGATTTACCCTACTAACCTTAATGCTCGCGCATATCCGGCATAAGTGATATTGTATTTTTTCCACAACTTACGGTTAGCAGCCACGCGGGGCTCTTCTAGTCAGTGGTGTAGAACTATTCTGGTCGTCAAAGTCAAGAATAATTTCACCGAAAGGGTGTTTCCAAATAAGAGACTTGGGTGATTTTTCGACCTAATAATGTTTTCGCTGCTTCACAGTTATGGGGATCCTTTTCTTTTGTTTGACTATTGGAGATTCGATAGAACAAGCTAGTGTAAGGCTACCTTGCTTATCGGGCTCAAAGTTGTCGTAATTGTCTTCGGCCCTTGGGGTTGTTAAATACACGGGAAGGGATTCGGATAGATTCTTCGTACCCGGTATGCCTTCTAAAATGAAGAACAAGTAATAATCGAGGATAATGGCAAGTATTGTCAAGATCATGTGACACTGTTTTGTGTTGAACGTGCCTCAGTGACGGAGAGACTATCCCTATAGTGTTACGGGTGACCAACTTGAAGCTAAGTAGAGTAAGGTTAAGCGTTTTTAAGTTTCTGATAACGTAGTTGCGTCTGGAAGGCATTGTGATTTTATCACTAATACTGGTTTCGCTAAAACTACTAAGAGTATGAAGTGTAGGTGATAACTTGTTATATTGATAAGATCTCTTCTCCATTGCTGTCTGTCTAATAGCTGGGGAGGAACTTTGATATTTATATCCCGTGTGAGTTTCCACGGCCAGTACATCCAATACCTATACTAACTAAGTACCTCCGCAACAACTAGTTGTCTTTCGTCTTATTAATCTTAAGTATGAACTGTCGTAGACCCTGAATGATTTTACACTTCTGGTCATTTTGGTTATTTTACTTTGTCTTCCTGAGAGTGTGCGAGACTCCGCTAGTCAGAAATAAATGATGCCCTTGCCATATGAACTTTAGTCTGACTATGCCACCCAAATGCGAACATACTAGTTTTTCCTCTATCATTGAGGTGATGAGTCTCAATTTCAGACAACGCTGACAATAAAGAGGCATGACTGCATTATCTTTACGTAGAGTCGGTAGGCTTAGTGCTCCCTCGCTTCTTTGATTTGCCTAGCGACAATGGGCTTGCAGCTACCTCTCCTTAACTCCGGTCCATATTGTAGACCTATGACTTAATTGTAGTCGGTCAACGTGAAGCCTAGTTGTTTTCTGATTCAGTAAGCCTCTCCTCTCACACAGGTATCATTTGCCTCTTATGCTGGATTCCAGTTGTATGGGCAGTGCACACTACACCTCTCATATATCCTGCGAACAGCTTCTGGTCGCACTGACGGCGACGACATATACTGTGTTATGGGTATGCTGCCAATTTTGCAATTATTGCAGGTAATTAGCAACTTCACACCGTACTGCAGGCGACGTCCCGGCCCTCCATCGGGGCCCAAGGGGGGTGTTGGAATTGTATATGCCTCACATATTCATTTCGTCCCAATAGCCGATAGCAAACTATGCCTAGTAGTGGCTTACCGGGGCTTGAATTCAGTTACCATCACGCAGAGATAACCAATACCTATAATGAGAGAGCTCTGAGACAGAGTGGAAGGATCCCCGATTTTCTCCAAGATAGACCTTAAATATGGATACTACTTGATACGAATAGCCGCAGGAGACGAATGGAAAACCGCGTTCCGATGTCATTACGGCCACTACGAGTACATAGTAAGGCCTTTCAGATTACTTAACACGCCTGCTACTTTCCAATCAATGATGCATGAAATACTACGGCAATTTCTCGACCAAGGTGTTGTTGTCTACTTACACCACATCCTGATTTATTTGGAAAATGAACAAGACCATATTCAACTGGTTAAAACTGTTCTGCAGAAACTAAAAGAGAACCAGCTAGTGGTCAACCTAGAAAAATCAGTATTCCATGTCAAAGAAGTTGAGTTTCTCGGTTACATCGTCGATACCAAAGGAGTGGAAATGAGTGAAAGGAATGTCAAGTCCATAAGAGAATGGAAGAAGCCCATTTCGGTTAAGGAAGTGCAAGTTTTTATAGCATTTACTAATTTTTACCAATGTTTCATTCAAAACTTCTCCGCTATTTGCAAGTCTATCACGGAAACCTTAAAAGGTGACCCAAAAAACTTTTATTGGGACACCGAACAAAACACTGCTTTCAAAATCTTAACAGAAAAATTCATTAACCACATCCATACTTTGTCATTTTCACCCTGGGCTAGACTCAATAGTTGAAATAGACGCAAGAGATTTCTCCCTCGGTTGCGTTCTGCCACAGTTTCAGGATATGACATTCCATCCGGTGGCGCTCCATTCACAAAAATTAAACTCCGCAGAACGGAACAACAAAATTGATGATAAGAAATTACTAGCAATAACGGAAGCATTCAAGGAATAGAGACATTACATTTTAGGTACCGAAAACCCGCTATAGTTTATACAGACCACTAAAACCTATAACATTTTCTCAACTCAAAAAAATGGAATGGAAGGCAGATCCGTCGGGCACAAGCGCTAGTAGAATATAATTTCAAAACTGTATACCGACCAGGTACAAGAGGAGGAAAGCCTGATGCCTTTAGTAGACGGCCGGAGTACCGTCTAGAGGAGGGAGCTGTGCATAGCGAACAGTCTATTTTAAAGCCAGAACATTTTCAAATCTTTTTGACATCAGCAGACAGCGACGAGGATGAAGGGATAGAAATAGAGGAGCAATTGCAAAAGCTCTACAACATACGGATTAAAGAATTAAGCAAAGCGGCTATTATATCAACAAAAGGATCACGAATGGTGCCCGGTCACGACCTCTATGCATTAAACGATGCCCCACTTACGGCAAGGGGACAGCTACTGGTCGACATGGGGTTAGCTATCAGTATACCACAAGGAACATAAGGAAGAATAGCGTCTCACAGTAGACTAGGGAGTAAGAACGGAATTGAGGTTGGAGCGGGAGTTATTGTTGCAGATTATACAGGCAAACTCAAGGTACTATTACGAAACCATAGATTCAAGAACTATCAAATACACGAGGGTGACCGTATAGTGCAACTGATAGTAAATCAAATCGACAACTGCCAAGTGATGGAAGTCGAGAAGTTAGATCAAACAAGGCGTGTAGGCCAAGGTTTCGGAAGCACCGATTTCATTCCAACTCGAACGTTAGCTACAGAAACAACAATGACCACGAAAAGTATACCGCAAGCTGACACAGAAACTAATAAATATTTCAATAAATCGGACGAATAACAACTATCAGTTGGGACAAGACATAGTCTTGATGTCAAACTCCACTCTAGCACTGATAGAAATGAAGGTATTGGCTACGGAATCTCTTGACCAAGTTTTAGTTGCTGCGGAGCAAGATGAAGAATGGAAAGAACGAACAAGGGAGCTGGAAGCCTTGGAACGAGACAGGAAGACGTTACCAAAACAAGGGAAAACAATCAAGAGTTTCCTATACTAGAAAAACAGACTTTACGTTCCCGACAACGAAGAATTGCAAACACGAGTCATAAGAGGTGGCCATGATTCTAAGGTGGCTGGACATTTTGGACAAGAAAAGACCCTGGAAATAATCATGAAAGACTTTTATTGGAAAGGGTTGGCAAACTGGATAAATGACTATGTACAATCATGTGACGAATGCCAACACAATAAATCTCCACGAGACGCCAGGTACGGGTTGTTACAACCTCTACAAGTCCCTTACACAGCTTGGGCGTCAATATCTACCGATTTTATAACACATCTACTGGAGTCATGAGGATACAAACGAATTATGGTCGTAGTAGAACAATATACCAAAATGGCCCATTTCATTGGTCTTCACGAAAATGCGACGGGGTAAGATGTAGCCAAATCCATCCGATAGGAAGTATGAAAACTACACGGGTTGCCAACCGAGATTGTATCGGACATGGACGCAAAGCTTTCCGGAGAATTCTGGGAATCACTGTATAAGCAGTGGGGAATAAAGCGAAAAATGTCAACAGCTTACCACCCACAAACTGACGGACAAACCGAGAGGACCAACCAAGTGCTGGAAGGTTACCTGCAAAATTTTGTCAATTATGATCAGGATGATTAGTATCAACTGCAGCCATTAGTGGAACACGCATTCAATAACTCTGCCACAAACGCATACAAAATGTTGCCATTCTTCGCAAACTAGGGGTTCCACCGACAAACAGAATGGATGAAAGAAAGAGAAGCTCAAAATCGGGGAGCCACGATATAGGCACGTTGGATGGAAACGATACACAGGAAGGCAGCAAAGACCTTGGAACGTACCAGGGAAGCAACGATGAAATATTATAATAAAAAAAGGCGATGAAATAACCAGATATCAAAATTGGTGATAAGGGGATGTTGAACGCAATAAAAGCTACTCCAAACGACCATCTAAAAAGTTAAGTCCTAAACTTCATGGACGATTCAAGATTTTGGAGAAAAGAGAGGATTAATTCTATAAGATAAACATTTCCGACCCTAGGCATGTTCATCCGGTATTTCATGTAGCATTACTGGAACCTTACCGAGAGTCTACTCGTGCAGAATGAGCGCAACCCCCGCATGCCCCTGAGGAAATCGAAGGAGATATCGAAGGGAAGGTTGAGAAAATAGTGAAGAGTGAAATAATCGCATACACTAGAAGGGTTCATGGACGAAATGTTCGGATGCATGAACTAAGGTATTTTGTGAATTGGAAAGGTTGTTCGGAGGATGAGAACACCTGGGAACCACCAGAGAGTATGGACCATGCTCAGGAGTTGGTGGAAAGTTTTCAGACAGAAAATCCGTAAATACCAGGTAGGGTAGAGGTAGAATAGTACTAAAGGTTTTCCTGCCGTGGCCAAGTAAACGCGGAAGGTTTTTTACACTACAGTGCTGAGTTCTAGAAAGAATAAAGGAGAACGACTCAGGACAAGCTTGGGGAGGAGGGAGCTCGTGTTAGGCATATACAATTCCAACACCCCCCTCTGGCCCAGATGTAGGGCCCCGACGTCGCCTGCTGTAAGGTGTGAAGTTGCCAGTTACTAGCAAAAATCGCATAATTGGGAGCGTCCCCATAACACCATATACGTCGTCGCCGTCCGTCCGACCGGTAGTTTTTCGAAGGATATATGAGAGCGCTAGGGTGCACTGCTCATACAACTGGAATCCAGTATATGATGAACATGATATCTGCATGGGCGGAAAAGCCTACCGAATCAGAAAACAATAACACTTCACGTTAACCGACTACAATTAAGTCATAGGTCGGCAAAACGGACAGGGGTGGAGGAGACATAGCTGCAAGCCCATTCTCGCTAGGCAAATCAGAGAAGTGATGGAGCACTAAGCCTACCGACTCTACGTAAAGATAATGCAGTCATGCCTCTGTGTTGTCACCGTTGTCTGAAATTCAGACTTATCACCTCAATGACAGAGGAACAACTAGTATGTTTGCATTTCGGCGGCATACACAGACCGAAGTTTATATGGCAAGGACATCGTTTATTTCTGACTAGCGTGGTCTCGCACACCCTCAGGATGACGAAGCAAAATAACCAAAATGATCAGAAGTGTGAAATTATTCAGGGTTTCCCAGTGTTCGCGCTTGGGGTTGATTAGACGAAAGACTACTCGTTGTTGCGGATGTACTTTATTAGTATAGGTATTAGATGTACTGGCCACCACAACTCACACGGGATATGAATACCAGAGTTCCTTCCCAGCAATCAGAACACACAGTGACGCAGAAGAGATCTTATCAATATAACAAGTTATTACCTACAATTGGTACTCTTAGTAGTTTTGGCAAAACGAGTATTAGTGATCAAATTACGACGTGTTCCTGACACGACTCCCTTATCGAACACTTAAAACGCTAAACCTTACTCTACTGACCTCTGAGTGGTTACCCGTAACAGGAGGTTCCCCTCCATTCCGGATCCGAATAAAATGATCCCATTTCCCTTGTGTAGGCATTTACGATGTGACCTCGTTTTTAAATAGTTAAACATACTATTGTGTAGGATCTTTAGGATTAGTTCTTCCTTACACCGTATTCGACCAACAACGTGCTTGTATTTATTGAAAACTACAGTTTTCTCTTACTCCGACATTCCTCCTAGTCCTTCGTCGATTATGTGGTTCGAACATGATTCTTCCGGGAAATACGATTCCCCCGAGCTTCCAATGTTTATCATGTGGTGTTAGTCACACCATCCGCAAGGAACACTTAGGTCGTAGGTCACTTCCTTTGCAATTTCACTGAAGATTTCTGATTGTGGAGAGTTTGCACTGATCTTTAATAATAATTGGCAATTGAAATGCTTTCATCCACTTTTGCTGGCAAATCCATCAAATCCTAAGATTTCAACAGGTGTTTTTCTCGTTATGTATGGAATATTGTATTCTCGTATGAGACGTGTCTTGATTAGGAAGACATTAGAACTACATTCTAATGATGCCCGAACCTGGATTCTTTTTCCTTCCATTTAGATGTGTGCTATGCTTCCGGGTAATCTTGTCTTTTTGGTTGCGGTACTTTCGCCTTCCGCCTTGTCTCTAGAAATGAATCAGCCCGGCGTTTTTTTGACATTTAGTGAATATTTGAAACCACGCGCTCATAGTTGTAATCAAAGAGACCTTCTCCGCCAAACTAGTTCAGTTAGCTGGTTTATTACAAAAAAAGTTTTACCTAGTCTCTTGTCATTTCACGAACACTCCACGAGAGCTCGAGCAGTTTTGGGGTGGCTTGCCCTTCGTTCCATTGACAACTTCCCATTTAGGTCATCAGGCAGCCCACTACAAGCGGTTTTTACAGCTAGCAGAAGGGTTCCCTCTCATCCTGCCTTTGCAACCTGCAGGTTGTTAGGCATATGCAATCTCAACACCCCCCTCTGGCCCCGACGTAGGGCACGGACGTCGCCTGCAGTATGGCATGAAGTTGCTAGTTACTAGCAAAAATCGCATAATTGGCAGCATCCCCATATAACCGTATACAGCGTCGTCCTCCGTCCGACCGGAAGCTGTTTGCAGGATATATGAGAGAGGAAGTGTGCACTGCTCATACAACTGGAATCCAGAATATTATACAAATGAGACCTGAGGGAGCGGAAAAGCCTACCGAATCAGAAAACAATAATGCTTTACGTTGACCGTCTACACTTAAGTCATAGGTCTGCAAACGGACAGGAGTTAGAGAGATGGAGCTGCAAGCCCATTCTCGCTAGGCAAATCAAAGAAGAGATGGAGCACTAATCCTACCAACTATACTTAAAGATAATGCAGTCAGGTCTCGGTGTTGTCACCATTGTCTGAAATTGGGACTAATCACCTCAATGACAGAGGAACAACTGTTATGTTCGCATTTGGGCTGCTTACTCAGACAAAGTTCATATGGCAAAGGCATCGTCTACTTCCGACTGGCGGAGTCTCACACACCCTCCGGAAGGCGAAGTAAAATAACGGCAATGATCAGAAGTGGGAAATTGTTCAGGGTCTACGAGTGTTGTACCACGGGTGTTTTACTACGGCTTAAGACATAGCTTCCAGCATCATATTGTTGTTCTGAAGCTGTAGTAGAGACTTGGTCAACTTCTTCATTGTCTATGTTCCCTCGCATAGGATGGTCTTCATCTGTCAACCTTAATGCCATATCTGTGTATTTTTTGGAGATTGAGTTTGAATCGTTGATCTTGTGGTAGAGTAGAACTAGTTCAGTTATTCAACTTTATTTAACCATTATATCATCTAGAACCTTGATTGTAGAAGGATATAATCATTGGTCCTTGATAATTGGGCGTATCCATAGCATGTGATGTTGTACTTACTCTGTGACATCTTTCTTACCACCCACGGAGGGCTCTTTTAGCCAGCCAATTTTCCAAAGCAAGCAAGAATTATATAAACCAAAATACAATATGATGCAAGAAAGAGACAACAATTAGGAAATATGCAGCCAATAGGAAATAATGAAAACAAGGAAACTCATACTTCTCCCAGAGCCTTATATTGGTATTCCACTGAGGGAGGCATTGGGTTGGTTGTCACTGCCCTTGTAGCTTGAGATCGTTGGCACCTCGGGATTCCAACTGGAGGCAGGTGGAAAGGACCTGGGTCCTGTTCTGTCTCCGTCTACCTGCCGTCGAGGTGTTCAACATCTCTCCCATCATTGAGGCAGGTGGGGTTGTACTCCCGCTGCGAAAGTGCGGTAGAGCGCTGAAACCGTTGGGAAAGGGTAATGCGCTCGGTGGTTCAATATTCGATGTACCTCTTATAGGCCTCGGATTTTCATCTTCCGAGAGTCTGGATCTACGCTTCAGAGATCCCCACAGCTGCTGCCCAAGTTGCCGCTCCTCTTCAAAAACTGTGGCCATTCCAGGACCCGGGTCACAATCCATTTCTGATAGCCAAGGACCGAAGCTTCTGCACTACGTATTCCTTGGTAAAGGGGTGTTGTTCTTCTCTTCCAACACAGAAATGTGATGTGAACAGGGGTCTATGTCGATCGATCTCGGAAAGGCGCTTTATCGCTGCTACAGGACAACCTGCATCATTGCTTGCCGCAATTAGTAACCGTATTCCGTGTCTAAAGGGGTCCGTCTTTGATGCCGGCAAGGTTAGTTCCATATGTGCTCCCCCCTCTATCCAGCTTATGCTACTTTTGGTGAGGAACCAGTTGCGGAAGGTTGGGCCTAGTCTAAGATCGGTATCACTATAGGTAAATTCACCAACTCTTAGGAATGCTGCGAAGGCCAGGGTAAAGGCTGTCCGGATTACCGCATTGTCGTACTGCAGGTCTGGGAGGTCGTTAAGAATCAGGAGGAGGTCGGGCCGTGTTAGTGGTATTCGTGGATTGCGCTCAGGCTGGTTGTGGTCCCGCTTGATCCCCTGTAGGGTCCTTTCCAAGCGGGGATCCCCAAAAGCCGTACATTCTAGTCCGAGGTCCAGTTGATAGGATTTGATTCCACACAGGTACAGCTTCATGGTTTTCACCTTGATAATTCCCGCCAATGAACAAAGCCATTCAATTAGCCAAATTGCCGTTGCGGGGAAGCATGATCCATTAGCATGACGGCAGTCTAGAAGCCGGCAGAAGAGGGTAAAACGGGATCTGGGGTGTTGTAATTTTGTCGTGTGGTGGGGGCTAGGCCACGCCAGAGATAGTGGGCGGCAATTGGAGAGAGACCTGTTTGTTGGATATCAAGAATCGACGATCCCGGAGGTTGGAATGGGGATATAACAGCTTCGGTGCAAGGTTAGTTATTCTATCATAAGCAAAGCAGGAGAGCGCGTCCGCAAGAGCATTCTCGCTTGTCGGAATCCATCTCGCTTCGATCCCCATGTTGTAGCAGGTAGCTAATAGAAGGCATCTCCGTAAGACCTCCATTGTTGCTCCCCGGATGGTGCCATTCTCCAGGGCATGTACCACCGCGCGGTTATCGACGTTCATCACGACTTTGCTGTCTCTCCAACCCCTGCCCCAGTATAGCAGGGCTTGTTCGACCACGCGCATCTCCATTGTATTGATATGTTCTCTCTTCCTCCGTAAAAACTTGGAGAGTGGAATTTAGAACACCGCTTTTGCGTAGGGCTGTTGACAGGGTGTGCGGTGGTGTAAGGAGCGTGTACCTGGATCGATGGCTAGTTGTTTGTCAATGTAGAATGCTTCTAAGCCCTTGGTGGCCGCAGCGTCTGACCATAGCATCACTATCTCCCTATGTCGCAATTTAATTGAGCGTTCTGGGTGTTGGTGGAGCGCAGTCTGCCACCAAACAAGATCCTTCCGTACATTACCTGACGTCCCTCTCCGGTAGGTACTTCTGCAAGAGGGGAAAAATATTTCCATATTATATAAGCGGCATAGGAATGTCCTTCCCAAAGGAAGAACAGGAGCAACAAAGTTGAGGTATCCAGTCAGGGTTTGGAGTTCCTTCAGAGTTATGGAATCAGATACTATTTCTTGGTTGACAAGGGCTCGTGCCTTCAGCAGCTTCTTCGTTGGGAGTCGTAGAACCATGTTGCAACTATCCAGCCCGATACCCGCAAAGCTGGCCATAGTACCATGTTCATTTTTTGATTCTTTGATTGATAGTCCGACCTCGATGCTGAGATTTCCGAATGTTGTACTGCATGTTTTGATATTCCCGTCAGGGGGGGTAGTACGATTAAGAAATCACTGAGGTAGTGTATAACTGTGGCGCTAGTTCCATCTCTCTCGAAGCGATCCTCCAAGATCCAGTGAAAAGATTCCGCAAAGAGGTTAAACAAGTATGGTGCTGTACGCAACCCGAAAGCTAATAATCTTTCTGCGTAATACATCCCCTGCCATTCGAAACCAGAGAGTGGAGAATCTAACAGTGAGACTGGGATATGACGAAAAGTACTTTCAAAGTCTCTCTTGAGTAGCAACGCCCCTTTTCCGAACCTCTGTACTGTAGTTGTTGCCTCGCTAATGTTACTATAGCTGATCGTTCCATACTGTTCCGGTATTGCACCATTTATTGACCTTGAACTGTCTGATGGGAAGGAGAGGTGGTGGATTCTGCGCTTGGATCCGTCCGCCTTATCGACAAGGCCCAGAGGGGAGGCGACGAACTGTGGTGGCAGGGTGGCATAGCTTGGGTAGGTCTCCAGACTGTTCATTTTTCTCTCTGCAACAATATCGGTAGTTACAAGCTGATGATCGTCGAGGGCTGTGGCAAGGTTGCGGTATATAGTTATGCTATCGCGCTTTCCAGTATGCCCAATTCTTGTACCGAATTCGAAGATTCCGAGAATTGCCATGGTTACCTCTTTGTCTGGGTATCGCTTGATGAGTTGTTCCCAACCGCGGCGGTATAATTGCCCTGCTGGCATGGGAAGCTTGTGTTTGGTGTAGATGGGATAGTAAATAGTGGTATTAGAACGTGCAAGCCGTTTGCTAACAGGCTTGGGGGAGAAGGTGATCGGAGTTTCCGCAGGGGGTCGGTAGATTATTGGAGAAGGGGTGGTAATTGCTTGTCTCATGGTGAGTAAAGGTAGCACATGGGATTGGTAATACGTGGGGAAGATAATAGAGAACTGAGTGGGAAAGCATGAATATAGTAGGAGAATGGGAAAAGGCTAACTTCTAGGCTGAGCTGTGCGGACAGAGGTGGATAGTGCACCATCACCCCGCCGGCACCGAGTTGCCCCGCGGCTGCTGCCACATGTTGCACAAGAATGAGGGTAATGGCAGCTGGTATTTCGTCAATCACGGTAATTCCAGTTCCGGCAGACTTGTGTGCGTGTTTGTGTGGGTGTATGTCCCATTCCTGGCCGGTTGGCTAGCTGGGAGGTTGAGAAGGCGTATGCACACAGCGGGAGCTCAGTGATTCGTGCGTTCATTGCAGGGATTCGACTATGGCTTTGTTGCCAGGTTGTTCGGATAATCGGGTGTGCAAAACATTTAGTGGCGATAGGTTCGCTGTCGATATGTCGCCACTCGCCTGCTAGATCAATGCTGCTTCCACCGGCGACTCTCTTTTGATGAAACCGGAAGTGGTACGCCTTAATCCCCTCCCATGTATATCTTTCAAGCAAGTCGTAAAGGTTCATAGTGTATATGAACAGCGCCGTTGCCAGATCTCCCTGCAACCCATGCGGGGCTAGCTTTACCAGTATTCCGCTGTATGCTGCCCATGCCTTGAAGAAGTTACACATTCGGTAGTCCCTCTCTTTTCCGTCCTGCTCGGCCTGCTTGAATTCTACCCCTTCTATCATAATTGTTCTTTGGGTTTTGGCACGGTCTTTCTCGCTGGCAAGGAGCCGGTATATATTACTAGGCTTGAAACGGTTTTCGACTATCTGTGTGAGGGTACTGCGTTTGACAGCCGGAAAAAGAGTTTCGATCGATTCGGCTCCTGCATTTGCGGTCTCTCCCGCTGCGGTAATTGGTTGTAGGATGGGGTTATACATACCATGTTCTGGAATTCTCCGGGGGTGTGGGTCATGGGACTCCCGTGCCCTATGTAGTCGTCTAATCTCTTCCTCCAGCTCCCTGATCTTCTGTAGAGTGGGATCAGTTTGTATATGATCAGCCCGTGGTGTCGCAGAGGATAGGGTCTGGGGTTGGTTTGAGTTGTAGTTGGTGCTGTTCTCGGAGCGGAGGCGGGAGAAGACGTGTGTTATTAGGTCCTCTTCATGAGACCGTAGGAGCTCACACATGTCGTCAATGGTTATGCCATCATTTGCTGGTGAAGACCTTGATTGCGTACTAGCTGGTTGCAGTGGTTGAATAGTTATTGCTGACTGTACTGAATCGGTTTGGGGTGTGTTATAGGTGGGGGTTGATGTCGGGGGTTCGGTTTGCCTTTCGGGTTCGCTTGGGTTTGCTACCTCATTCTGGCTGGTGTCTTCAAATTCGTTTTCCAAAGTCGCGCTCTCAATAGTACTAGCTAGACTGGCCTTGTCCTCGGAAGGTTGTCGATTCCTCCGCCCAGTTCTACAGGTCCAGGCCGTCTTCTGAACTCCGCCTCGTGTTCTTTTGCCTCTGCCGGCTGCTGGAGTAACTGTTTGGCTATGTCCTCAGCCGCGAGCCATCTTCTCAATTCGGATCATATCTCGAAGTATGGAGTGAGATATGAGGGGTAATGTAAGAAGTAGCTGTCTATTGGGGATCCCAGTGAACTATCAATTGAGAAGGCGATAGATACCGAGGTTAAAGGAGTTTGTGAGTAGTATCAGCTGATACAGTTGCGGTCGAGATGATGTTCGCGAGGTTCAGGGGGTTTCCTTCAATGGGCCGTTGGCTGGCCAGAAGTAGTGGAGCTTGGGTCCCGCAATTGACGCGTTTGCGGCTATACCTTTTTCCGTTTTCCCGGAGGACAATCAGTTGCCGCGGTACCCACTGGGATGTGCTTTCCCCAATTGGCAATGGCTTCTCCAAAGCCGTAATTGGGGTGAGGATAACTTCGTCGTCAAAGTTCAGGACTATTTCTGGGAAAGGGTGTTTCCTGACTACTTGGTCGCAGGATTGCTCCATCCTATGTATTCCTCGCCATCCCTTATTTTCAGGTTTTTGTTGCCGGCATCTGGTTACCAGAGGTTCTCTAGCGCGAACTAGAGTTATGCTACCGTGCGTACTAGGTTCCAAATTGTCCCTTTCGTCCTTGTCTTCAGGTGTTGTTAAGTACCCCGGAGTAGTTTAGATGGCTCTTTTGTAGCTGACTTGTTCTCTAGGATGAAGAACAAGCCGAAACAGAGGATACTAGCAAGAGAGGCCAAGATTATTGGACAACAGTTGTGTCGACTTGCCTCTGTTACGGGTAACAAACTCGGAGCTCAGTGGAGTAAGGTTAAGCGTTTTGAAGTTTTCGATAACGGAGTTGTGTCAGGAAGGTATCGTGATTTTATCACTAATACTCGTTTCGCTAAAACTAGTAAGAGTATGAAGTGTAGGTAATAACTTGTTATATTGATAAGATCTCTTCTCCATTGCTGTCTTTCTAATAGCTGGGGAGGAACTCTTATATTTATATCCCGCGTGAGTTTCCGCGGCCAGTAGATCTAATACCTATACTAACTAAGTACCTCCGCAACAACTAGTATTCTTTCGTCTTATCAATCTTAAGTGAGAACACTCTTAGATCCCGAATAATTCCACGCATCAGGTCAGTAGGGTTATTTCACTTTCTCTTCCTGTGGGTCCGCGAGACTCCGCCAGTTAGAAGTAAACGATGCCCTTGCCCTATGAACATTTATTCTGAGTATGCCGCCCAAATGCGAACATACCAGTTGTTCCTCTGTTATTGAGGTGATCAGTCTCTATTTCGGACAACGGTGACAACACAGAGGCATGACTGCATTATCTTTATGTAGAGTTGGTAGGCTTAGTGCTCTATCTCTTCTTTGATTTGCCAAGCGAGAATGGGCTTGCAGCTACGTCTCCGTAACTCCTGTCCGTTCTTGCCGACCTACGACTTAATTGTAGTCGGTCAACGTGAAGCATTATTCTTTTCTGATTCGGTAGGCTTTTCCGCTCACGCAGATATTATTTGTATCATATACTGGATTCCAGTTGTATGAGCAGTGCACACTACCCCTCTCATATGTCCTGCAAACAGCTTCTGGTCGGACAGAGGGTGACGACGTATAGGGTGTTATGTGGAAGCTGCCAATTTCGCGATTTTTGCTGGTAGCTAGCAACTTCACACCGTACTGCAGAAGACGTCTGGGCCCTACATCGGGGCCAGAGAGGGGTGTTGGAATTGCATATGCCTATCAAGAGCTCCCTTCTCCAAAAGCTCGTCGCTGGTCTTTTAATTTTCTTTTTTATTCTTCCTAGAACTCAGCACTGTAGGGTAAAAAACCTTCCCCGTTTGCTTGGCCACGGCAGGAAAACCTTTCGTCCTATTCTACCACTGCCCTACCTGGCATTTCCGGATTTTCTCTATGAAAACTTTCCACCAACTCCTGAGCATGGTCAATACTCTCTGGCGGTTCCAAAGGGTTCTCATCCTCCGAACAACCTTTCCATTTCACAAAATATCTTAATTCACGCATCCAAACATTTCGTCTGCGAATCCTTCTAGTATATGAGATTATTTCACTCTTCACTATTTTCTACACCTCCCATTCTAAATCTCCCTCGATTTCCTCAGGGGCTTGTGAGGGTTGCTCACAACCTGCACAAATGAACGCTTGGTAAGGTTCCAGTAATAATCCATGAAATACTGCATGAATATGCCCACGGGCGGGAATATTTAATTTGTATAATGAACACCCTCTTTTCTCCAAAATCTTGAATGGTCCATAAAGTTTAGCACTTAACTTTTTAGATGGTCGTTTGGAGCAGATGTTTTTTGCGTTTAACATCACCTTATCACCAATTGTGATGTCTGGCTGTTCCATCGCTCTTTTATCATAATATTTCCTCCTGGCTTCCCTAATATGGTCCAAGGTCTTGGCTGCTTTTTGGTATATCGTTTTCATCCAATGTGCGTATATCGTGGCTCCTGGATTTTGAGCTTCTCTTTCCTTCATCCATTCTGTTTGTCGGTGAAAACCATAGTTTGCGAAGAATGCCGACAATTTTTCTGCGTTTGTGGCTGAGTTATTGTATACGTTTTCCACTAATGGGAGTAGTTAATACCAATCATCCCGATCGTAGTTGACAAAGTTTCGCAGGTATCATTCCAGCACTTGGTTGGTCCTCTCGGTTTGGCTGTCGGTTTGTGGGGGGTATGAGGTTGACATTTTTTGCTTTATTCCCAACTGCTTACCCCGTGATTCCTAGAATTCTCCCGAAAACGTTTTGTTCATGTCTGATACTATCTCAGTTGGCAACCCGTGTAGTTTCCATACTTTCAGAAGGAAGGATTTGGCTACAGCTTTGGCGGTTGCATTTTCGCGTAGACCAATGAAATGGGCCATTTAGGTAATTTGGTCTACTAAGACCATAATTTGGGTGTGTCCGTGTAACTCTGGTAGATGTGCTATAAAATTTGTGGATATTAACGTCCAAGCCGTGTAAGGGACTGGTAGAGGTGGTAACAACCCGTACCTGACGTGTTGTGGAGATTAATTGTATTGACATTCGTCACATAATCGTATGTGGTCATTTATCCAGTTTGCCAACCCTTGACTGTTTTCCATTGTTTTGGTAACATCCTCCTGTCTCATTCCAAGGCTTCCAATAGCCTTTTTCGTTCTTTCCATTCTTCCTCTTACTCCGCAGCAACTAAGACTTGGTCGAGAAATTCGCTAGCAATTACCTTCATTTCAATCTGTGCTCGCGGGGAGTTCGACATCAAGACTATTTCCTGTCTTGACTGGGGTTGTGTAGTTCGTCCAATTTATCAGAATATTTATTAATTTCCATATCAGCTTGCAGTATACTTTTCGTTGTGATAGCCATTTCTTTTGCTAGCGTTCATGTTGGAATGAAATCGGTTCTTCGGAAACCTTGGCCTGCGTGCTTTATTTGATCTAACTCCTTGACTTCCATTAATTCGGAATTGTCGATTCGAGTTACTATCAGTTGCGCTATGCTGTCAACCTTACAGAGCTGATTGTCTTTGAAACTATGGTATCGCAACAGTACCTTGAGTTTGCCTGTATAATCTGCGTCAATGACTCCAGATTCAACCTCAGCTCCGCTCTTACTTGCTAGTCCATTGCGAGATGCGATTCTCCCGCATGTTCCTTGTGGTTGACTGATAGCCAAACATGTGTCGACCAGTAGCTGTCCCTTTGCCGGAAGTGGGGAATTCTCAATGCATAGAGGTCGTGACGGGCCGCCATTCCTGATCCCTTTGTTGGTATTACAGCTGCTTTGCTTAATTTTTTGATATCTATGTTGTGGGGCTTTGACAATTCCTTCTTCTATTTCTATCCCTTCATCCTCATCGCTCTCTGCTGATGTCAAAAAGATTTGAAAATGTTCTGGCTTTAAAATAGACTGTTCGCCATGTCCAGCTTCCTCCTCTAGAGGGTACTCCGACCGTCTACTCAAGGTGTCAAGCTTCCGTCCTCTTGTGCCTGGTTGGTATACAATTGTGAAATTATATTCTGCTTGCGCTTGTGCCCACCGGATCTGCCTTCTATTCCATTTTTTTGTAGTGAGAAAATGTTGTAGGTATTGTTGGTCCGTATAAACTGTAACGGGTTTTTCGGTGCGTAAAAGGTAATATCTCCTTTCCTTGAATGCTTCCATTATTGCTAGTAATTCTTTGTCATGAATTTCGTAGTTCCATTCAGTGGAGTTTAATTTTCGTGAATGGGACGCCACGGTATGGAGTTTCTTCTCTTGAAATTGTAACAGAACGCAACCAACGACGAAATCGCTTGCATCCGTTTCTACTACTGTGTCTAGCCCAGGATGAAAATAACCAAGTATGAATGAGTTAAGAAATTTTTCCATCAAGATTTCAAAGGCTGTGTTCTGCTCCGTCCCCTAATAAAAAAATTTGGAGTCACCTTTTAAGGTTCACGTGATAGGCTTGCAAATCGCGGAAATGTTTTGGATAAAACGTCGGTAAAACTTAGCAAATCCTATGAAGACTTGGACTTCCTTAACGGAAGTGGACTCCTTCCATTCTCTCATGGACTTGACTTTCCTTTCGCTCATTTCCACTACTTCGGTATTCACGATGTAACCGAGAAATTCAACTTCTTTGTCATAGAGTACTGATTTTTCTATGTTGACTGCTAGCTAGTTCTCTTTCAGTTTCTGCAGAACCCATTTAACCAGTTGAATGGGGTTCTTTTCGTTTTCCGTGTATATCAGGATGTCCTCTAAGTAGACAACAACTCCTTGGTCTAGAAATTCCTGCAGTATTTCTAGCATCATTGATTGGACAGTAGCGGGCGCGGTAAGTAATCCGAAAGGCATTACCAAGTACTTATAGTGGACATAACGACATCGGAAAGCGGTTTTCCATTCCTCTACTGCGGCTATTTGCACGAAAGAGTACCCCTTTTTAAGGTCTATCTTGGAGAAAATCTGGGATCTTTGCACGCTGTTTCTGGGCTCCCTCATGATAGGTATCGGGTATCTGTCCGGGATGGTAACTGAATGCAAGCCTCGGTAAGCGACTACTAGTCGTTGTTGGCCATCCGCTTTTTGGACAAACTGAATAGTAGCGCCAGCAGGTGATTGACTTGGTCTGATTTTCCTTTGTTGTAGCATTTCATGCAAGTACTACTTAAGTTCCTTTAGTTGCATTGCCGATAATGCGTAAATTGGGCCCCACGGCGGTTCTTTCCCATCCTTAATTCTTATGGCGTGATCCCATTTTCTTCTAGGAGGCATTTACGTAGCAACTTCCTCCTCAAATAGTTGAACATAATCATGGTATTGTTTGGGGATTTTGTGTATGATGTTGTTGACTGGTTCGTCCTTACACTGTATTCGTCTTATGACCTGTGTATTTTGATCAAAGACTACCGACTCGTCATACCACCACATATTCCCCAATCCTTCACCGATTTCGTGGTCTGGACATGACTTTTCGGAAAAGTACCAATTTTCTGGGTGTTAAATATTCTTCAAGTTGTTTTCCTTACATCACCCGCAGGGAATAATAAGGTCATGGATTCCAGCATTTGCAATTTCACAGGAGATTTCCAATCGGTGGGAGTTAGTCCCGATCTCTAATAAAATTGGGCAAGCAAAATGTTTTCTGCCACTTTCAGTGTACAAGCCATCGAATCCTAAGATTTCAGTAGGATATTGTCTTGTTTATAGGTATTATCGTATTCTCTTACGAAACGAGAGTTAATTAGGGAGATATTAGAACCAGAATCTAATAACACGCGAACCAGGATTCTTTTTCCTTCCGTCTCGATCTGTGCGATACCTTCTAGGCCGTTGTATTGTCTTCGTCGCGGTGTTTTTGCTTTCTTCCGAACTTCGACGAATGTGTCCTCCTCTCGTTTTTGGGACATTTTGTGGATGTTTGAGACCATGTTCACATAGTTTCAGTCAATTAGACCTCCTCAGCCAAACTAGTTTCAGTTAGCCTTTTCCTTAATAGGGTTCTTATCTTGGTCCTTTTGGTGTTTCACTAACACTTGAGGAGAGAGCGAGCAGTTATTGGGTGGCATGTGCGTTTTTCATCCACAAAACCTTTGGTCATCGGGCAGTCCACTACTAGCGGTCTTTACCCCTTGCCGGAGGGTTCCTGTCATCCTGCTTCTACTACCTGCAGGTCCTTACTGGGGGGTATCCACGATCGTCCGGATAGGTACATAGTATTATCATAGGGTTCATAGGGCTGGCTGATTACTATGTTCTATCCTTCCCGCGCTCGTTCTCCATCCTCATTTCATGAGATCATATCAGTCGCAGAATTCAAACATTGGTACCGTCGAATCAATTTGAGGGAGACTGTGTCCGTGAGAAGCAAGTCTAGAGCCTTGTCTCGAGTGCATCCAATAATGGCTCTTGAGTGAAGTATGCCTTATTACTCCCACGGTCATCTCCCTTGCCCCTACTGACTCTCCCTAGTATGATTTCTCCAGACTTCGTTTAAATCCCAAGTTGGTTCTCATTGGAGACCTTTGAGTTTCCGGAACGCGTGCCTGACTACCATGATTAATTTTCCCCAGTTGATGTGTCGGGGGTCCTTACCACCGGTGGGTGGGAGAGTTGTTCCTTGCATCATTTCTTTAATTCCTATGGACCAGCGTGCCTACTTGAGCACCAGTCACAGGGACTCCCCGCTCGCCTTCGTCGTCGGTGCCGAATCCCCTTAGTCCTCCATTTCGTGATTTGAAAGGTTTTCCCAAACCTGCGTGGGCCTTTCGATCTGAGTGACTGGTGCTTTTTGTGGGGGTCGTTGGTTTCCATTAAACAAATTCACTCGGGGACGTCCTTTATTTCGTTTGTAATCATTGCGATCCTCCTTACGGGCACCTTTCCGATGAGTCCGTTGGATTGCCGTTACTTGCCCCTCCTTTCGGCACGTTTTCCATTTGTGGTTTGTTAAACCACATTGTGTACACCCCATATTTTTCTTTCTCTTGTTGATGAGATTTTGTGGAATGCCCTTGTGCATTCTTTCCCATTCCGTCGGGTTACCCGATTTTTCAGCCTTATTCAATGTTGCGATCCTAGCTTCTTGTTTGGCCCCCTTATATGCTGCTCCCTCTGCTTTGGTATATTGCTTACGCTCTTTGATGATTTTGGTTCCACCCTTTTCGTCATCCCGGTCCTTTCTTTTTATCGTCTTGATGTGACTTTCTCTTGTAGAGACTCATTGATCCAGACTACATTCTTCATAGCATTCGCCATATTCTCTTAACGCACTTAACCATTCTTTATCGTGGTCATATTTTTTCCAGGACAATCATTCCAGTATTTGTAGTGGTACCTTTTCTTCCAATTTTCTTCGCCACGCAATACCGGTTAATTGCACTTTGATGTGAAGGTTCTCCATTTTTAATTAGAGGGTCGAAATCTTTCCCTTGTATTTAACCTTATCCGTATCTCGTAGTGCTTCTCGGTCCTCTGCGGTACTGGCATAATGGTTGGTCATTTCTTGACAAAATAGTTCCTAGTGAACAAGCCCTTCAAACTTTTTATGGCCTAGTTCACCAGTCATTGTGCATCGATACCAATTCGTGTAATGCGCAAGATTCTCTCCCTTCGTCCAACTGATGGCATATTTCCTATGCATGTGTTTTTCCCAATGTTGTGGGTCTCGTCAGAAATAATCTTCACATTGGAGTAACCATGTTTTCACGTTTTGGTAGTTCTTTGCTTCGAAGATTTGCAGTGGTGTGGCGTCTTTCCTTTTGGCACCGGCCAGTCCTTAGCTTACTGCTTCTCTAAGTAGTTGCATTCGATTGTAGTCCAGGTCTTCTTTGGGCGACATTCCGCGCCTGGCTTGGTGTTGCATTCGTTTCCACCTATGTCGATCTTCATCAGGGTCCCCGTAGCTATCACTATTGGAAGAACTACTTGATGAACTATCGTCATCATCGTCGTCGTCACATGGATGCCCTGGATTATCTCTTGGACCTTGCGGCGGTCCTTGTCCACCACCACTAGGCCCTGCTTCTGCCACTTGTTGTTACGGGCCTTTCCTTTTCCTTTTTGATTCTCTTGAGCATTTTGGCGGTTCTTAGGTGCAGGGTCCTGAGGCGGACTGCTTCCTCCTCCCTCAGCACCTGATGATTGTTGGTTAACCTGTGCCCACAAATTGTCCAGTCGTCTTTTCAATTCCCGGATTTCTGCATATTTCCAGGCTTCGAATTCTTTGTTGACATGCTGGTTTCTTGCTATTTGTGCTCTTACGTCCTTGTTTTCTTCCCTTTGTGTAGTTAGCCTCCTTACCAATTCGTCACGGTGGGATTGTAAGGTATTAACTCCCTTTTCCAATAAGAGGTCTCAGGCAAGTGATTGTGCCTCAGTTGGCCCTATGTTGCTATGCAATTGCTGACTAATTTCTTGTTACCGCTCCTGCTGCTACAGAATCTTATTTTATTCAGTTATTCATCTTAACTTGGACCAGGCCCATGCTTTACTAAGTGCAGAAGTAACCATTTCTAGGTTCTTCTGGAGATTTTCTATCTCTTCATAGACTAGTTTCTCTCCTTCCTTCACTCTTGTCCGAACATCTTGCAAGTGTGTGACCAGGCATTGTTGTGAGTTTGAGAGAGTAATGAAGGCAATGTGTTGTCGATCTGGGGTTTCTTTTGCCGTCCGGAAAATACGTTCTATCACCATGTTAAACTCGCTCATAAATTATCTCGCAGTTCGTTGGGCCTTAGCTTGAGGTCCTTGGAGTGGGGTAGAGTATCTTACGAGGAAACTGAGCGACGGTTTAGTTTGTCCCCCAGGGGTCGGTTGTACCAAACCCCTTATCATGGAATGTGATCGCCTTTTGTCAACCCTTGATGGGGGCTGGACGACAGGGATTGGGCTTCGATTTGCAAAGTAACTTCCAGGAACCGGTGGTGGTTCTGACATTGTAGTTGAAACTTGGTCAACTCCATCATCATCTAAGCTTTCTCCCATGATTTCGTCTTCTCCCATGATCCTTAACGCCATATCGGAGTAAGTTTCTGGGCATGGCTTTGAATTGTTGATTTCGTGGTAGAAAGAAATAATGCAGTAGTCCAACCGTCCCCTACGATTGTATTGCGTTGGATTTCCAACATAGACGGATTTATCCCACTATCCATAATCCTCTGCCATATCCAGCACAAGTGATATCGTATTTTCTCCATGACCTACGGTTACCACCCATGAGGGGATCTCTTTGGCAGTGCTGTGGAATTATTCTCGTTGTCAAAGTTAAGAATAATTTCGCCGAAGGGATGTTTCCAAATAAGTTACTTTTGTGCATGTACAGCCTGATAAGGTTTTCGCTGCTACACAGTTTCAGGCATCCTTTTTTCTTTTTTCAATTATTGAAGGTTCGATAGAACAAGCTTGTATAAGGCTACCTTGCTTGTGTGGCTCGAAGTTGTCGTAATTGTCTTCACCCCTAGGGGTCTTTAAATACCCGAGGCCAGATTCAAATACATTCTGCGTAGCTGGTGTGTCTCCAAAGATGATCATCAAGCAAAAACAAAAGATAAGAGCAATTATTGTCAAGATTATTTAACACCGGTCGTGTCGAGCGTGCCTCAGTGACTGAGAGACTATCACTATATTGTTACGCGTAACCAACTTGGAGCTCAGTAGAGTAAGGTTAAGCATTTTTAAGTATTCACTAACGGAGTTGTGTTGGGAAGGCGTTGTGATTTGATCACTAATACTCATTTCGCTAAAGCGACTCAGAGTATGTAGTGCAGGTGATAACTTGTTATATTGATAAGATCTCTTCTCAGTTGCTGTCTGTCTAATAGCTGGGGAGGAACTCTTATATTTATATCTCTCGTAAGTTTCCGCGGCCAGTACATCTAATACCTATACTAACTAAGTACCTCCAGAAGAACAATTATTCATTCATCTTATCAATTATAAGTGCGAACACTTGTAGACCCCGAATAATTCCACGCTTCTGGTCATTTCAGTTATTTTACTTCGTCCGCCTGAGGGTGTGCGAGACTCCGCCTGTTAGAAGTAAACATTGCCCTTGCCATCTGAATGTTCAGTCTGAGTATGCCACCTAAATGCGAATATACCAGTTGTTCCTCTGTTACTGAGGTGATCAGTCTCAATCTCAGACAACGGTGACAACACAGAGGCATGACTGCATTATCTCTATGTAGAGTTGGTAGACTTAGTGCTCCATCGCCTCTTTGATTTGCCTAGCGAGAATGGGCTTGCAGCTACGTCTCCTTAACTCCTGTCCGTTCTTGCAGACCTATGACTTAATTGTAGTCGGTCGACGTGAAGCTTTATTGATTCTTGATTCAGTAGGCTTTTCCGCTCATGCAGATATCATTTGTATCATATACTGGATTCCAGCTGTATGAGCAGTGCACACTACCCATCTCATACATCCTGCCTACAGCTTCCGGTTGGACGGACGGCGACAATGTATACGGTGTTATGTGGAAGCTGCCAATTTCGCGATTTTTACTTGTAACTAGCAACTTCACCCCGTACTGCAGATGACGTCCGCGTCCTACATGGCTGCCCAAGGGGGGTGTTGGAATTGCATATGCCTAACAGCCTCATTGACAGATATACTATCAATATAGTGTTACGGGTAACCAACTTGGAGCTCAGTAGAGTACGGTTTAATGTTCTTGTCTTCCGTAATGAAGTAATGTCAGGAAGGCTCGTAATGTAATTGCTAATACTCGATTCACTAAAACTACCATCAGTATGAACTTGGTGTAATAACTTGTTATATCAACAAGATCTCCTCTTAATTGCTGCCTGTGCTAATAGCTGGGGAGGTACTCTTATATTTACATCCTGCGTTATTTTCTGCGGCTGGTACATCTAATGCTTATACTAACTAAGCGCCTCCACAACGTTTAGTCTTATTAATTGTTAGTGTAAACACTTGCAGACCCTGAAAACCTTCCGGACTTCGGGTCATTTTGGTATCGTAACTTTGTCTTCCTGAGGTTGTGCAACACTTCACCTGTTGAAAACTCTCGAAGCTTTTGTCATATGAACTTGGTCTGAAATATGCTGCCTGAATACGAACATAAGAGTCATTCCCCTGTTGTTGAGATGATCAGACTCAACAACAGACAATTGTGACTACACAGATGCATGACTGTATTATCACTTCGAAGAGTTGGTAGGTTTAGTGCTCCCTTGTTTCTTTGTTTTACTTAGCAAGAAAATCTTTCAGCTGGGTCTCCTTAACTCTCGTCTGTTCTTGCGGACCTATCTCTATTTGTAGTCAGTCAGCGTGAAGCACAATGTCTTATTATAGTTTTGTGGATTTTTCTGTTCATTTAATTACTATTATGTATGGTGCACTGGATTTCAGAAGTCTGAGCAGTGCTCGCTACGCCTCTCATATATCCTGTGAAGAGCTTCTGGTTGGACAGATGGTGACCATGTATAAGGTGTTACGGGGTGGCTGCAAATTCCACGATTTTTGCTGGTAGCAAGCAACTACACAACTTGCTGCAGGCGACGGCTGGGCCCTACAACTGGGCCAGAGGGCGGTGTTGGGACTGCATATGCCTAAAACGGCCTAGTATAGACACAAACATGATTTCGACAATATTGTGGTCTCCTGCATTCTCCTTACTCTCTCCCACTCACAGTTGGATCGGCTGGTACCCTACTGCCACTCCTCTCCACCTCATGGTACCCAGTACTCTCTTGTCACTCCTTGGCTAGCACCCTTCTGCTCTACGATCCACAGTTGGCACCTTACTACCCCCAGCTGGTACCTAACTGCCTCCACTGTCATTCGTTTCTGGAGGACCTCTGGTGATTTCTCACTAGTACCACACCCCCTTCATGCTTGCCATACTTGGGCAGATTGGGGTTCCTGCCCTCTAGTTTCTTCCCTACCTGGCTGGTTCAAGAGCACATTTACTTCACCTTACACCTCTACCCCCTATATTCTGGTCTTTTTCCAAAGGGAAGTTGTCATAGGCGCCTATGGTTTGGCGTTCGGGGCCCTTTGCGCGCCCGTCCTTTTATGTTAAGGGGTTGCATTTTGGTTTCGAGGTGGTTCTTTCATATGTCATTTGGTTTTCTTTAGTGTTGGTTCACTGTTGCTGCGGGACTTTTCTATGTTGCTAATCTGCGTAGGGTTTTTAGTTCGTCCGTTCATTGGATGAATGCATGACTGGAGCTGTTTTTCTACCCATTTGCTGTGCGTCTCTTAGGGGTTTTCTGTTTGGCTGTTGTAGTCCCGGTCCTTGGTGGGAGTTGTTTTGGCATCTTAGCTAGCACTGTGTATGTTTGTTTCTTGTCACACTTAAACCAAAAAAAACTTAATTTCAATTCAATTCAATAGCTATTGCATATACATCCTCCGTGACTCCTATTTTCCTTTCGCTTGAAATTGTTTCCTTATTGGGAATGACTCAACACCAAAAGAACTATTACCACTTTTTTGCCTCTTCTCTCCCCTCAAGTGGGGACTGTAATTTATCATTTCCATCTCTCCCGGCTCTTGGGCCATCTACTATCTGCTCCCTCTGTGCTTTCTGGCCTCTGGATGGCCTTGTTGCCTCCCATCCTTTCTTCCAGCACTCTTCACGATCCTGGCCTTTCTTATCTTACTCCGCTTTGCCAGACACCTTGCGTAGAATTTGCAAGGTCAGCTTTCATGGTTTTTCACTCCACAGATGGCTGTGATTACTGTTCATAGTAAGATATTCTAGGATTTGCTTTACCTATGGTCTTAGCACCTGTGGGTCTCGTTCTCTTACAGACTATGGTTGATTTCCCCAATCCGCCATCTTTAGAGCCAGTTAGTTGTATCCTATCCACTAAGTGACGATATCTCTCTGAGAATAAAGAGACTACAGGGGAGATGCGGTTAGACATGTGCTTTATTAATAATGGAGACAGCCTACTAGTAGTACAGACATGTACACGATTCCGACAGTTTTGTGGTCTCCTGGATTTGCCCTCCTCTCTCTGAACCATGGTCGGATTGCCTGGTACCCTATAACCCAACGTCACTACCTGATGGTACTCGGTGTTATTACTTTACTCCTTGGCTAGCATCCTGCTGCCTCCCTATCCCTAGCTGGCACCTTACTTCCCTCAACTGGCACCTTGCTGACTCCACTGTCATTTATTTCCGGAGGACCTCTGGGCATTTCCCACTGGTACTACACATCCTACATGGTTGCCACACTTCAGCAGATTGGGGTTCTTCCTCTCTAGTTTCTTCCCTACCTGGCTGGACAAGGAATACATTCACTACACTCAGTGCCTCCACCCACGCTATTTTGGTCTTCTACCCAATGGAAGTTGATATTGGTGTAGAGGGTCTGGCATTCTGCGCCCTTTTCATACACATTGCCCTAGGTCAGGCGTTGTATTTTTATTCGCAGGTGGTTCTTACCAATGTTGTTTAGTTTTCTTTGTAGTTGAATCACTATTACCGAGGGATATAATAATGTAGTTTGTCTGCTAAGGTTTTTAGTTTGTCAGTATATGGGAAGGGTGCATGACGGGAGCTCGGTTTCCACCTATTTGATGTACGTTGCGGGAGGGTTTTCTCCTGGGCTGTTGTGTTGTGGGCCTGGTCCAGGGAGGGCGTTGTTTTGACATCTTAGCTTGTACTGTGCGTATCTGTTTTTTGGACTCCTTTGAAAAAATTAAACTCAAGTTAAATAAAAAAATTGATTAAAGTAGGTCCTGTGTCACAGGTAACCAAGTCAAAGCTCAGGAGAGAATGGTTAGGCGTTTAAGGTATTCAAGTACGGAGTGATGTCAGGAAGACCTTGTAATAATTGTCGCTAATAATTGATTTGCTAAATCTACCAATAGTATGAAGTGTACATAATATCTTGTTCTATTGATAAGATCTCTTCTCCGTTGCTGCTTGTCTAATAGCTGGAGAGGAACTCTTATATGTATATCGTCCATGAGTTTCCGCAGCCGGTACATCCAATTCTTATACTAACTACAGTCACTGGGCAAATGTGTTCGTGAAACGCTGACTAAGCTGCCTCGCCAAGAAAAATAACGCTATCTTTCAAGGTTGATCGTAATACTTAATTACAACAACCATAAAAAATTAAACAATTAAACCATGAATTTAAGTTAAATCATTTGACTTTGACCTGCATAGTCTAAATTTTTATAAACATTTCTGTTTCTATCCTAATTCATAGTACTAGATCAAAATACTTTGTTCACTGGCAATGTCTTTTTTACATTCAAGTTGAAACTATCCATCTTCATGACCATCTCTTAAACATAATCCATTCAAGCTTTAGAATCTAACAAACTTCGGATGTTCATTACTAAGTCTGTTTATAATATGAAAGATATTCCCTAATTTTTTTAATATTATAGAGTAGTGAACAAACTCGAAATATTCACTTCAACTTGAAGTTAGAATATAATATGGATTATGTTTTATTTTTTCCCCTTTAAGGCTTCCTCAAACTGTTCATCTTCTAGACAGGATAATCAAGCTCTAATCAGAAATTTTACTTTTGTTTATATAGGTAAACCATAAGAACTGTACTAATTATGGTTCTTTTTATCAATGGAATGAAGGAATAAATATTAGTCTGAGTCTTATAGTTTGGAGAGTTTCTAATATTGAAATGTGCGAGTAGACCATGTAAGGACTCAGTGAAGCAGTACCCTCAGTGAGGTATAATATTTTTTAGCTTCTGAGAGCTGCTCTACTCTGAGATTATGCTAGCTAAGAAATGTAATAGTATTTTACCAAGAGTACTGTCTTGTTAAACCCTTACAGAGTTTAAATCATAACTAACACTAAGAACCAAAAGAGTAATTTGAATGCCTTTTCCACTACTTTACAATACTTAAAAATTCTGAAATATTCTTCATATTGGATATAGACTTGTTTATTCATTTATCAATTCCAATTGGTTTTAAAAGGTACTATCATACTTTGAGAAATTGCTATGAAGATAAATCCTTTTTAGATAAAAGAGGCATTCCAGAGGGCTAAAAGACTTTGATCTAGTACTGGGAATTGAGATAACAGAGGAAAACTTTTACAATTTATTGTCTAATAATTAATATTTTTATGGTAGTTGGAACACACGGGCTGCTTGTAACTTTGAGGGATGGCTTTTTGTTTCTGACGAGGAAGCTTAGTCAGCGTTTTACGAACACTTTTCCTGAGTGACTGTAAGTACCTCCGCAACAACTACCAGTCTTTCGTCTTATCAATCCTGAGTGCAAACACATGTAGACCCTAAATACTTCCATGCTTCTGGTCATTCAGCTTATTTAACTTCTTCTTCCGGAGGGTATGCAAGACTCCACCAGTTGGATGTTAACAATGCCTATACCATATGAAGTTAGTCTGAATTATGCCGCCCAATTGCGAACATACCAGTCATTCCTCTGTCATTGAGATGATCAGTCTCAATATCAGACACTGGTGACAACAGAGAGGCATGACTGCATTATCTTTACGCAGAGTCGGTAGGCTTAGTGCTCCATTGCTTCTTTTAATTTGCCTAGCGAGAAGTTCTTACAGCTAGGTCTCGTTAACTCTCGTCCATTTATTGTAGACCAATGACTACTCATAGTCAGTTGATGTGAAGCGCAATATCAAAATATTTTTCTGCGGAACTTGCTGTTCGTTCTGGTACCCTTTGTATTGCATACAAGATTCCAGTTGTATTACAGAGGTCACAACTTCTCTCATATATCCTGCGAACAGCTTCCCGTTGGACGGAAGGCAACGACACATACGATGTTACAGGGAAGCTGCCAATTTCTTGATTTTTGCTAGTAACTAGCAACTTCACACCATACTTCAGGTGACGTCCGGGCCCTACATCGGGGCCAGAGCCTGGTGTTGCAATTCCATATGCCTAACATCTTGCATATGGGAATTATACAAGGGATTGAGTAGATAGTATGAGGTCATTGAGACAAGTGGGATGATTTTAGTATTTTCTTTTCATTTACTTAACTCACATATTCATTGTTGGATACAAGAACCAAGGTAGAGTGCTAGCTATGGCAAAAAAACATCCTGAATTTCAAACAAAGATATAAGAAACCAACAGCAGCATTGTAAGCATATGCAGTCTCAACACCCCTCTGTAGCCCCGATGAAGAGCCTGGACGTTGCCTGCAGCTCCGTATGTAATTACTTCCTACTATCAACAACTCGCGAAATTGACGGCCTCCCATAATACTGTATACATCATTGCAGTGGGTCTCATCCAAGCATGTTCACATGATATATGAGAGGTTTAGTGTGCACTGCTAATACAACTGGAACCCGGTGTATTATGGATAAGGTACCTGGATGAATAGAAAAACGGGTAAAACTATTAAAGAGTAAAATATCCTTCATGTTGACTAACTATAAATATTCATAGCTCGGCAAGAACAGATGAGAGTTAAGATGATGTCGCTGCATGGCCATCTCACTAGTTAAATCAAAAACAATTGATGTAGCACTAAGTCTACCAACTCTTACATATAGACACTGCAGTCACGCCACGGCTTTGTCAACAGTGTTTGATGTTGAGACTGATCATCTCTATAACAGAGAAACGACTATTATGTGCATAATTGGGTATCATATTTAAGACTAAGCGCATATGGCAAAGAGAGTGATGACTTTCGACTGGTGAAGTCTTGCATACCTTCAGAAAGACCAAGTTACAAGAACCAAATGACCACATGTGGGAAAAGTATTCTGGGTCTACAAGCATGATACGGGGATTGATAAGAAAAAACGATGAGTGGTTTTTACAGAGTTACTTAGTTAGGATAGGTATCAGATGTAATGCCCGCAGAAACCTACATGTGATATACATATAAGAGTTCCTTCCCAGCTATTTGATGAGTGCAGCAACGAAGAAGAGATCTTATGAATATAATAAGTTACTATCTAAACTACATACTCTTAGTAGTTTTAGCGAAATGAGTATCTGCAATCATAATTATAAGGCCTTCCTAACATTACTTTATTATCAAATACCTCAAAGCTGAAGTATGCTCTAACGAGCTATGAGTTGGTTACCCATAAGACTATATAGATAGTCTGACTATCACTGAGGCATAATTGACACAGAGAGTTTTAAATGATCTGATCCACCACCGTTATCATTCTTTGCTACCATTTGTTCTTTCTTCAGGAGAACAAGCTGTCTACATAGGAGCTACTGCAACTACTTCCCTAATACTTAATAACCCCCAAGAACGTAAACAAAAATGACGATTTCCAACCTGGTATGGAAGGCGGTGTTACCCTAGCTTGCGCTAAGAAAACTATGGTAGCTACATGCAGGCACTGGAAACCGATGACCAGGGAACCGTGAAAAAATCATAGAACTAAGTGATCCTGGAATGACTTATCTGGAAATACCCTTGCGTTGGAATAGTTCTAAACTTTGACAACAAGGTTACCCAAACCCAGCTGACTCAAAGAGCTCCGCGAGGTTGGTAAAGAGATTTCAATAGCAGAAACCTATGCCGAATAAAGAAAAAGAATATGTCGCGATCTTCTATGAAGACGAATCAACCATTCATGGTTAAGGTTCTACGAGTTAAGACCAGCAAAAATAAGAGGGTAACAGACAGATTCTTGCTGTACAGGGAAATCGAAGAGCCATCCTGCAGATGTCATACGAAGTGAAAAATGGCCCCACCGTTAACTGGGCCCGACGTTTCACTGGAGGAGTAAGAAGAAGAAGGCGACCAAGTCTCTACTGTACCAACGGAACAAAAATTCGTCCCTGGGATCTTCGTTACAAGTAGGAGCAGTACTCCAATAGCAAGACTAGCCTTACTGGCAAGGAAGGGGAGACCCCACTCCAGGATCAGAGGCCTAGTTCAACCAGCACCAGGAGGAGCACAAAGATTTATCATGCCGTGATTCTGGGAAATATATGCTAACCCTTCCCCACAGCTTTCATGACCAAGGCATAAGGCACAAAATATATTATTTAAGGACGATGTAATCATTAAACGCATCGACAAAGAGGCTGTTAGGTATATGGAATTCAAATAGCCCCCTCTGGCTACCATGTAGGGCGCGGATGTCGCCTGCGGTGTGGTATGAAGTTGCTTGTTACCAGCAAAAATCAAGGAATTGACAGCTTCCCAGTAACACTGTATACATCATCACTGTCTGTCCCACCGGAAGCTGTACGCAGAATGTATGCGAGGGCTAGTGAGCTCTGTTCATACAACTAGAATCTGGTATACATTACAAAGAGTACCAGAATGAACAGAAAGTTTCGCAGAACAATATTATGATATTGTACTTCAAGTTGAAGGACTTTTTTTTTTTTTTTTTTTTTTTTCCATCATATGTTTATTGATTCTGGCCCAAAAACGTACATGCAGCTCGCGCTATGGCATACAATGAGACTTAATTCCAACGCAGTCACAAATGAAATAACAAAGCTCAAATAACGCAACCAATCCTTCAATATGGGAAAACAAAATCCCTAGCATCGCCAACGATGACTAACACAAAAAGTAAAGTAACCTCAAACCAAAACAACAGCCCAGTCCAAGGAGAGTCATAAGTAAAGAAACCCATCGTCATAATCACCACCCATAGCTGACGCCATGGGCATCTAACAATAATAATAGCAAGCAAGTAAAGACAAACTGGAAAAATAAACCCTCAAGTCCTCAGGAAGAGGAGGCAGGGGAGGAGGACAAGGGCACCGGCGAGCCAGGTGGAGGCGACGCAGGCGGGGAGGCAAAGATCACGGGAGGCATGCTGGGCGGGAAGCCAGTAGCCGTGGCGGAAATGTACCAGGCCAAGTTGATAATAGGGGGGGCCGAGGACCAAACGGGGGCTTCAGGCGCCAGGCTGGAGATACCCTGAAGGTGGGATGCTCTTTCCTGGGCCTTAGCCGGGCAGTGAAGGATAGCGTGATCGATGGTCTCCTCTGTATCCTCGCAGAAGGGGCACAGGGTGGAGGCGTCACGGTTGGACCAAGAGGGGTGGGCAGCCAGGTAGCTCTTGCCGGCCCTCATCTGATGAAGACGGCCAGCTGAGAATTTAGGCAAACCCATGAAGGCGTGAGGAGAGAAGGAAGGAGGGTACTTATAGGAGGTGGGGGGCGACAAGGCAGCCCAGGAGGCGAAGGTGGAGGCGACAACCTTGAACTTAAGGGAGCCATACGGTGGAGCACCCGCCGGATCGTACGGGCGGGGAAGTAGTAGGTGAGGGGAGGCCAGGGGGAGTCTGTCGGGCAGAAGGTCTTTGATAGAGAAGGCCATGGCGTCGAGGGGGAGGTGGCGACGGAAAGGAGAGGGGGCAGTGGACCAGAGGCGGGGATGGTAGGAACCACGCAGAGGGGCCAGGAGGTGACAGTATGAGGGGGCGCGCCAGGAGTCCCAAGTAGAGACACAAGGATCGAGGCGGGCAGACGCGCGGTTGACATGGGATGGGGAGCAAAGTAACTGGAGGGCAGCTAGCTTTCTTTTGGGCTGCAATGCTAGGGAGATTGGGGGGAGGGAAGCCTCGCGGCAGAGGATGGCTGGGGCGGTAGCCCTGAAACAGTTGGTGATCCATCAAAGGACCTCGTGCCAGAAGGAGTTAAGTTTGTGGAGGATGGTGGCGTTGGGGATAAGGAGATCAGCACCGTAGGTGAGGACAGGAAAGAGAAGTCTAACAGAAAGTTTCCGACAACACCAGGGAGAAAGCCCTTTCCCAGTCGGGCTGAGCCGCTTGACTAGTGCGAAGGAAGCCCAGGCCTGGGCCAGTCGGCGGTGGAAATGTGCGGAGGTTTCCAAGGAGGGAGTGAGCCAATAGCCGAGCCAACGCAACTCTGCGGTGGGACTGAACAGGAGGGAGTTGATTGAAATTGGGGCATGGGAGATGGGATTACGGTCCCTGGAAGTGCGCCAATGAATATACTCAGTTTTGGGAACTGAGAAGGAGACTCCCAGAGGGGCTGCACGATTGCAGAGGGTGAGGAAGGCGCGCTCTAGGAGCCTGATGTTGGAGCGGTAAGAGGAGGCGCCAACCGGGATGGAAATATTATTAACATAGGAAAGGACAACACCACGGGGGATGGAGATGTGAAGGCAAGAAACATAAATGATAAACGGAAGAGGGGAAATTGGGGAGCCCTGGGGGGTTCCCACAGACATGGGTGAGAATATCCCTGGAGCGCCTTGGAAAACGAGACGGCACTGGCGGGAGGTGTGAAAAGTGAGGATCCAGGAGACCTTGTATTTAGGGCTGGAGAATAGGCGGAGCATAGTGCAAAGTTGGTTGGAGTTGACGTTGTCGAACCCATCTTTTATGTCAAGGAAGAGGGAGGAGACCTTAAGGCCAGTGGTCTCGAGGAGGCGGACTTCGTGTTGGAGGGTGGCCACTGCGTCGTAGCAGCTGAGCCCAGCCAGCGAGCCACATTGGTGGAGGTTGAGGAGGAGGGTAGAGCGCGAGAAGGCTGCAAGGCAGTACGCCACGATTCTTTCCAAGATCTTTGAGACCGTTTCCCGCAGGACAGTGATGCGGAACGAAGCCGGGATGGAATAATCTGGCTTGCCAGGTTTGTCGAGGACGATGCCGTTACCCTTCTTTAAGGAGGAGGGCTTAAAGCCATGCAAGAGGAGGGGGGTGAGAAGCGATGGGAGGAGATCCTTGTTGGCCCGATGGATATTTTTCCAGACCGCATATGGGATTGTGTCGGGACCAGGGGCAGACGAGGAGGAAGACTGGCGGAGGACGAGGGAGACTTCTTCCTGAGTGACGGGGGGGACGTCAGGTAAGGGAGGGAGGAGGACAGAAGGAGGAGAAGGAGGAGGGGGAAGGGGGAAAAAGTGTGTGATGAGAGCCAAGTTGATCTCTAGAGGGGTGGTGGCATTGGGGAGGGAGGGGAAGCGTTCAAGGGCCCGGCCATAAGCGAATTTCTTGGCGTTCCAGATGGAGTGCGAGTCTGCAGACGAGAGGAACTGGTGCCAGTGGGTGGCCTTGGCCTTCTTGATCGCCTTGAAGTAGGAGTTGCGAGCCTGGGTCAGCTTCTACCGGGTGGCGGAATCATTACGGAAGCTGCAGGAGGCGTGGTGGTGGATGCGCCGAAGGCTTGAGAGGTTGGGAGACCACCAGGGCTTTGAGTAGGAGGAAGGGCGTTTAGTGGGAGTAGCTGACAGCACCGTGGTGGTAATAGAGGCCAGACTTGAGTCGAACCACGAGGCAAGAGAGGACGAGGTGGGGAAGGAGGGAGCCGGAGGGACAGCACTGGACTGAAGAATTGGGGCAACATTGGACCAGTCGGTAGCTTTCCAGTTAGGTCTAGGGGGGCGGACCGACCTTGACAATTGTTCAAAGGAAACAGAAATAGAGACTTGTTCGGAACCTGTGGAGGGAAGGGAGGTGTTCCATGTGTGAACGTAAGGAAGGAGGCTGTGATTGGCGAAAGCTAGATCTAAGACGGAGGGCCCGGATAGATTATTAAAGGGGAACCTGGAGTTCAAGTTGACGAACTACGAGTAGTCATTGGTCTCCAATAAACGGACAAGAGTCAAGCAGACCTAGCTGCAAGAACCTCTCGCTAGGCAAGTCAGAAGAAGCGTTAGGGCACTAAGCCTACCGACTCTGCGTGAAGATAATGCAGTCATGCCTGTATTGTCACCGGTGTCTGATATTGGGACTAATCATCTCAATAAAAGAGGAACGACAGGTATGTTCCCAAGTGAGCGGCATAATTCAGACTAAGTTCATATGGAATAGGCATCGTTAACCTCCGACTGGTGGAGTCTTGCACACCCTCAGGAAGACGAAGTTAATATATGCTCAATGATCAGAAGCAGGGAAGTATTCAGGGTCTACTAGTGTTCACACTCAGGATTGATAAGACGAAAGACTAGTAGTTGTTGTAGAGGTACTTAGTTAGTAAATATATTAGCTGTACCAGCCGCGGGAACTCACGCGGGATATAAATATAAGAGTTCCTCCCCTGCTATTAGACCAGCAGTAACAGAGAAGAGATCATATCAATATAACAAGTTATTATATACAATTCATACTCTTAGTAGTTTTAGCAAACAGAGTATTAGCCATTCGATCACGACGCCTTCCTGACATTACTCAGTTAGTGAACATCTTAAACGCTTAACCATACTCTACGTAGCTCTGTGTTGGTTACCCGTAACACAGGCCCAGAAGAAGGATGACTAACAACAACTCTCCAACTATGCGTTGTCAACTGGACAGCAGGAATGGGTTGAAAACATACAAGTAGTGAGACAACAGACGAGCGAAGGTGAAGAATTGGTTCCCGAGGAATGGGAAAACCTAGAAGAAAAACTTTCCAGTCCCCAGACAGCTTTGGGAAAGGTATGGGAAAGGAGCAGACATGAACAAACAAAGAAGTCCTTTAGACGCCAAGAACAGCAGCTAAGGCAGGAAGCAGCAACTTCCAGCCTCCCACAAACAATGAAGTCTTTAAGACTCCAAGAACAGCAGCCAAGGCATGAAGAAGTAACTTCCAGCCTCGTACAAACAGTGGAAACAACTCAAGCGGAATCCTACCCATGAGATGTTTTATTGGATACGGAAATGCAAAGAATGAAGAATGTATTAGAACTGGAGGGAGAAAGAACTCTAACAAGGCTGCAGCAATTTTACAATAAATTAGTTAATCTCCAACAAAAGGGGGAAAAGGACTCGTAAAAGGTGTACGAACATCTCAAAGCCATACTGTGGCAACTAGAGGACATAAACCCTGTACAGGGACTGGCACAAGATCAGCCTGATGTCCAGGAAGTTCCTGAAACCAGGGGGAAAGAATCAACCAAGAATTCTGGCCAAAAGGGGAACGGAAGAGCATATGACATACCGCAACCTCTACGAAATAAAAACAAAGCACAAGATCAAGCAAGGGGAGGAAATAGTGGTAATAGAGAACCACCACTATTACGAACTGGCGGAGTTACAGATCCTGATAACAGTTCGTCTGAGAACCTTCAGAGCGGCAGTAGCCTGAGAAGGTATAATCATGATAGTTCAATGTTAAAACAGTTATGAAAGAATCCAACAAAGACTTAAGGGGATATTTGTGTAACTTTGCAACTCCAAAACCTTGGAGCTGCAATTAGAAAGGGAATGGCACAAGCTACAAGACAACAGCCGGGAGTTCCGCCTATATTCAGGGTGAAGTAATACCAAAACTTGGAAACTTGGCAAAAACAAGGCAAGGATTACTTTAAAAGGAATCAGATGCTCAGGTAATGACAAAGTCAATGAATAATATATGCTTAGAGTTGAAAAGAAGGAGAAGATATTGGACTATTCACAAACTGTTACTAGTTATCGATGGCAGGAGAATTGGGCTACAAAAAGATAAATAGACTTAAATCCTGGTCACAGTGTGTACCAGAAATCACCAGTAGAGACACAAGTCAAGCAGAGGACTGAGAAGTCCTATGAGAAATGGCGGAGGTCAAATCCGATAGAAATATTGCCATCTTCCAACTGGAGATGGAAAACTTGACCATCAAAGTTCAGCTTACTGTGGTTAGAGAAAAAGCTATCCACGACTATTCTCGATCGAATGTCAGTTGAAAAGTATGATATTGATGACGAATAGATGGTAGTACTACATGAAGTATGGGCTAGAGATAAAGACTACAAGCTTGAACAAAAGCTAGGATCTTCAGAAAAGAATGGGTTTGATAAGGACAATTTATCAAAAAGAAAGAAGGACGAACAGAGCAAAATGGACAAGTCATCTAAGAAATGAAAGGGATATACCAAGGCCGAAGGTGTGGCATACAATGCATTAAAACAACATAACAAACCTACGGTGGCAAGTAAAATTGAAAAAGAATCTGAATGAGAAAAAATGTATAAAGACATCGCACAAAACCTTATCGATGCCACAAAACGTGATATGGGATGTACACAATGTGGTTTGACAAACCATAAAGGGAAGACTAGTGGAAAGGATGCACAAGTAATGGTAATCCAACAGGCTCCTTGGATAGGTACCTGGAAAGAGGACAGAAACTAGCATCAACGCAATAAAGGTCGTCCACAAGTAAATCAGACAAATAGAAACTAACTGTCCCCTTCTTAGGCACAAGTCGTAGGAGTAGCAAGGCCCAAATGAGTATGTGAAAAGCCTTGCAGATCAGGAGATGGAGAATCAAGAAAATTTGGCACAAGCAGCAATGGCGATTGGGTATTCTATATGTCGGGTGCTTAGCAGGCACCAATATCAATAGGAATTAAAGAACTGATGCAAGGAAAACCTCTCCCACTATTGGGTGTTAAGGACTCACGACATATCAGCGAGGGAGAACAAATGATTGTAGTCGGACACATCTTCGGAGAACTGAAAGGTCTCCAATTTGTGCCAACCTGGGACTAAAAATGAAGTTAGGAGAAATCATATTAGGGAGAGTCATTAAGGGTGAGGGAACAACTTTCCAATAGAAAGCGAGGTAATACTGCGTCTAGTCAGCAGTCAGCAACCAGATATTCTAGAATAAGACCATAGACCTGAAATAGAGAACATGTTCCTGGAATAGATTCGACGGTACAAATATATTAATTCTGGGACAGATATAGTCTCCTGAAATGAGGGTGGAAAACACACACTGGCAGGATAAAAGAAGGTAGTCGGTCTGCCCTATACACCTGATAGCATTACCTTGTACCTATCAGGACAATCATGGATACCCCCCAGACTGGACCTGCGGGTTGCAAAGGCAGTATTTAAGGGAAGGCTTCAGCAATGGGTAATGACCACTGTTTGTGGACTGCCAGATGACTTAAAAATATGAAGTCAATGATGGAAATGCAGAGCAGGCAACTCAAAAACTGTGTGCTCTATCGACGCGTGTTGGTGAAATGCCTTGAGAGCAGGTTAAAAAATCCCATACATAGAATTGCGAATGGAATTAGTTTGGCTGAGGAAGTCTAATGAACTAAAACTTTGTGGGCATAGTCTCGACCATGCGGAAAATGTCTTAAAAATGAAAAGAAAATCCTTCATCAGAGTGAAAAAGAAGGCGAAGAGACGACGATCAAAAAGATACGACTGCCTAGAAGGCATAGTGCAAATCAAAACAGAAGAAAAAAGAATCCAGGCTAGTGTGTTATCAGATTTTGGTTCTATTATCTTCCTGATCAACCCTTGCCTTGTACGAGAATATAATATTTCCTACAAAACCAGATAAAACTACAACGAGATCTTAGGTTTCAACAGCCTCGCCACCAGGAGGGGAAAGCACTTGAGCAATATTATTAGACATGGGAACAAAAAAACTCCCACCGGTTGGAAATTTCTAACAAAATTGTAAATGTGTTACGGGTAACCAACTCAGAGCTCAGTAGAGTAAGGTTAAGGGTTTGAGAGTTTGATAACTGAGAAGTGTCAGGAAGGCTTCGTAATTAAGTCACTAATACTTGGTTCGCTAAAACTACTAAGAGTACGAAATGTAGATAGTAACTTGTTATATTGATAGATCTCTTCTCCAGTGCTGTTTGTCTAATAGCTGGGGAGGAACTCTTATATTTATATCCCATGTGAGTTTCCGCGGCCGCTACATCTAATAGCTAACTAACTAATTACCTCCACAACAACTACTAGTCATTCGTCTTATCAATACTAAGTGCGAACACTCATAGACCCTGAATAGTTCCCCGCTACTGGTCAATCGGCTTATTTTACCTCGTCTTTCTGAGGGTGTGAGAGACCCTGCCAGTTGGAAGTAAACGATGCCTTTGCCATATGAACTTAGTCTGCGTATGCTGCTCAATTTACGAACATACCTGTCCTTTCTCTGTTTACTGAGGTGATCACTCTCAATATCAGACGATGTTGACAACCCAGAGGCATGACTGCATTATCTTTACGTAGAGTTGGTAGGCTTAGTGCTCCCTCGCTTCTTTGATTTGCCTAGCTAGAATCCGCTTGCAGCTACGTCTCTTTAACTCCCGTCCGTTCTTGCAGACCTATGACCACTTGTAGTCAGCCAACGTAAAGCAATATTGTTTTCTGATTCAGGAGGCTTTTCTGCTCACATCAATATTATTTGTATCATATACTGGTTTCCATTTGTATGAGCAGTGCACACTACCTCTCTTATTTATCCTCTGAACAGCTTCCGGTTGGACGAAAGGCGACGACGTATACGGTATTAGATAGAAGCTGCCAATTTCGCAATTTTTGCTGATAACTACCACATCACACCGTACTGCAGGCGACGTCCAGGCCCTACATTGGGGCCAGCGGGTGGTGTTGGAACTCCATATGCCTAACAAAATGCAGGAAACTGCCACCTAATCATTTGTTCATTGTGGTGTAAGAAACATCAAATGACAAATATCAGAAAAACGGCCCAAGGATATTTTACTGAGAACTTGTGTGTGAACCATATAATCGACGCCGGACTGGGAGAGTAGTGGGAGTATAACTAAACTGTCATCTACAACAAATATTTGCAAGATGTTAGTTGAATCAATTATAAGGACAAACCAGTTGCGAACATCCTATATCAAATTCCTGTACACTACCATAAGTACGTTCAACCATTTGATGAGAAAGTCGCAACACCAATGTCCTCTTGTAGGAAATAGGATTATTCTAATAGGGTCAAGGTGTTAGGCATATCCAATTCCAACACCTGCCTCTGGCCCCGATAAATGGCCTGGACGTCGTCCAAAGCACCACCTGTAGTTGCTTGCTAAAGGCAGAGATGGCCAAATTGGGAGCCTCCCTCTAACACCATATAAGTTGGCACCATTGTTCTAACCGGAAGCTGTTAGCAGGATATATGAGAGGGGTAGTGAGCACTGCTCATAAAACTGGAATACAGGGTACCACCCATGAAGTACCAGGACGAATAAAAAAATCTACAGAAAAATATTATGATATTGCGTTTCACATTGACTGACTACAAATTGTCCTAGGTCTGCTAGAACAGACCGGACTTGAGGAGACGTAGCTGAAAGATCATCTCGACAGGTAAATCAAAGAAGCCATATAGCACTAAACCTCCCCTCCTTATGTAATAATAATACAATCACACCTATATGTTATCACCGTTGTCTGATGTTGCGACTGATCATCTCAGTAGCCAATGAAAGACTAGAATCTTTGTATTTAGGCGGTATATTTCAGACTGAGTTCATATGGCAAAGGCATTGGTAGGTTTCGACTGGTGCAGTCCTGCACAAACTCTGGAAGACAAAATTTTAATTGCCAAATGACCGGAAGCGGGGAGAGTATTCTGGGTCTACGAATATTCACAGTCAGGTTAAGAAGAGAAATTGTTTTGCAGTTGTTACGGAGGTCCCTAGTTAGTATAAGTATTGAATGTAGTGGCTGTAAAACTCACATGGGATATAAATAAAAGTGTTCCTCTCCCGCTATTGGACAACCAGCAACGGAGAAGAGATCTTATCAATATAACAAGTTATTATCCACACTACATAGTCTTAGTAGTTTGAGTAAACGAAGTTTTAGCGATTACAATTAAAAGCCTTCCTGACATTCCTCCATTATCGAATACCTCAAAATGGTTAACCATAATCCACTGAGCTCTGAGTTGGTTGCCCGTAACACAAGGAATGAGAAGAAACTCCCCAAGATTATATTTATACTTTGTTGGCAATGCAACAAAAGGAACTTGGGAAATACTTGGATGAAATACTACGGCAAGGAAAAATTTGACCTTGTTCATCCCCTCCCAGTGCTCCTTCTCTTTTCATACCAAAGTCAAGTGGTAAGCTACAACTTGTAGTCGATTACTGAGGTCTGAACCCGGTCACTATTCCTGATAGGTACCCAATAACTATTATAAGAGAACCCAGAGACTATGTGGTAGGGTACTGGACTTTTCCAAAAATCGACCTTGAAAAAGAGCATTACTTAGTATGAATGACCTAAGGAGATGAATGAAAGAAAGCATTCCGATGCCGTAATGGACATTACGAGTATATGGTAATATCTTTTGGATTGATTAACACACCCGCTACCTTCCAATTAATATTACGTGAGGTGCATTTACGAATTTTTAGACCAAGGAGTTGTTGTCTACCTGTATGATATTCTGATGTACACTGAAAACAAGAAAGGTTATATTAAACTAGTAAAAAGGTTTTGCATATAATAAAGGAGAACCAACTGGCGATCAAGGTGGAGAAATCCATATTCGACGTCATAGAAGTTGAATTTCTCCCCTCCCTTGTTAATATCAACCAGGTTAAGATAACCAAAAGAAAGGTTAAGTCCATAAAGGAATGGAAGGCTGCATGCTTGATAAAGGAGGTCTAATCTGCATCGCCCTTGTGAATTTTTACCAACGATGTATACAAGATTTTTCTGCGATATGTAAACCAATCATATAAACCCTAACAGGTGACCTAAAACATTTTTACAGGGGCCTTGAGCAGAAGGTGGCTTTCGAAGTTCTAAAAGAAAAATTCTTGACGTCCCCTATACTTTGTCACTTCCACCCGTGTCTGGACAAGGAGGTGGAAACCGAAGGAAGCAACTTTGTCCTAGGTTCTGTTCTGTCTTAGTTCGATGATCAGACCTTACTCGAAATAGTGTCCCTTTTATTAACATTGAATTCTGTGAAACAAAACTACGAAATTCACGATAAGTAACTATTAGCAATAATGGAAGCATTCAAGGAATGGGGACATTCCCTCTTGGTAACTGAAAAACCAGTTACGGTTTATATAGACCACCACAATCTGCAACATTTCCTCACCATAACGTAACTAAACGGAAGACAGATTGGCTGGATACAAGTATTAGTAGAATATAACTTTAAGATCGTATACTGGGGAAGAACCAGCGTAGGAAAGCCTGACGCCTTATGTAGACGGCTGGAGTATGGTCTAAGGATAGGAGCTGCCTATAGTGAGCAATCTATTTTGAAACCTGAACATTCCCATATCTCTTTCACTTCAACAGACAGTAATGAAGATGAAGAGATAGAAATGGAAGAGGAATTATCAATACTGCAAATCATATAGATCAAAAGATTAAGAAGTGCAGCCGCAATACGAACGAACGGATGGAGAATGGCCGCTGTTCACGCCCTCTATCCTCTAAATAGGGTTTAACTTCCACCAAAGAGACAGTTACTGAGAGGTACAGGTGTAGCTGTCAGTCTACTGGAAGGAAGTTACGAAAGAAACAAGTCTTGTAGCAGAAATGCAAGCAAGAATGGAGTTGAGGTCAGAGCTGGAGTTATCCATGCAGACTATACAAGAGAACTCAAGGTACACTTGCAAACCCACACCCTTAAGGACTACCACATGCAACAACACAACCACAAAGCGCAAATGATAGTAACTACAATTGAAAACTCAAGAACAATGGAAGTTAATTAGTTCTACTTGACAGAAGGTGTGAGCAAGCGTTTCAGAACCATTGATTTTATTCCGACTTGGATGTTAATAGCAGAAAGCTCTATGCCTATAAAAAATATACTGCAAGCAATTTTAAAAAATAATGGATATTACTAGGAATCAGATGAATGAAAAGTATTGTAGCACCAGCAGGTGATTGACTTGGTCGAATCTTTCCTTGCCGCAGCATTTAAGCCAAGTATTTTATAAGTTCTTGGAGCTGCATTGCCAACAACAGATATATAGAACCTCAAAAAGGTTATTCTTCTCCATTGATTCCGATGGCATGATCCCTTTTTCTTCGCAGGTGTATTTGTGTTACGACTTCATCTTCAAACAGTTGAACATATTCGCGGCAGTGTTGAGCAATTTTGTATAGAATGTTTTCTACTAGTTAGTCCTTGCACTATATTCGTACCAGCTAATATCCTTTCATAAGGTCTATTTTTGAAAAAAATCTGGGATCTTTCCAAAGGGTCCCTAAGATCCCTCATAATAGGTATCAGGCACCTATCAGCGATGGTGACCAAGTTCAGTCCTCGGTAATTGACTGCCAGTCATAATTTAGCTTCAGCTTTTAGCACGAACAAAATAGGAGCGCTGGCAGGTGATTTGCTTAGTCGAATTTTTCCTTGTTGTAGGAATGCATCCCAGTACTTTCTAAGTTCTTCTATTGGCATTGCCGCCAATTTATAAATGGACCCCCAAGGAGGTTCCTCTCCATCCTTGATCCAAATAGTGTGATCCTATTTCCTTGGAGAGGAAATTTGTATTGCGACCTCGTTTTCAAATAGTTGACCATACTCTTGTTAGTAGTCCTAGAATCTTGTATAGAATGTTTTCAAAAGGTTCATTCTCAAACTTTATTCGTCCAATAACTCGCGCATATTTATAGAAAACTGCAGTTCTGTCATACTCCCACATTTCTTCTTGTCCTTCGTTGATGTTGTGGTTTGAACATGATTTTTCTCGGTAATGACATTCCCCTCTGGTTTCCAATATTTGTTATCTGGTCTTCCTTACCCCACCTGATAGGAAAAATTAAGTCATGGTTTACTGCGTTTGCAATTTCGCGGGCGATTACTGATCTGTGAGAGTTTGTCCCGATCTCTAGTAATAATGATTAAGTGAAATCATTTCTGTGGTTTTCAGTGGCAGATCCATCAAACCCTAAGATTTCATTGTGAGTTTGTCTCGTTTTGTATGGATTATCATATTCTAGTGTGAGATGTAGGTTGATTAAGAAGATATTGGAACCAGAATCCAATAACACGCGAACCTGGATTCTTTTTCCTTCCGTTTCAATGTGCGGTATGCTTTCCAGGCAATTGTATATTTTTAGTCGCCATACTTTCACCTTCTTCCTCATCTTGTAGAATGAATGTGCCTTTCGTTTTTGTGACATTTTGTGGAAATTCAAGACTATGCGTGCATAGTTTCGGTCAATTAGACCTCCTCACCAAAACTAGTTCCATTAGCTTTGTATTTCAAAGGGGTTTTTTAACCTGGTCTCTTGGTGTTTTACCAACACTCCAGGAGAGAGCAAGCAGGTTTAGGTTTTTGTGCCCTCCGTTCTATCTACAACTTCATAGTTAGGTCATCAGGCCGCCTACTACCGGTGGTCTTTATCCCTGGCTGAAGGGTTCCCTCACTTCCTCCTTTTGCAACCTGCAAGTCCTGTCTCGGTAGTATTCACGATGGTCCAGAAAGGTACATAGTATTGCCACAGGGTGCATGGAGCTGACCAATTACCATGTTCTATCCTTCCCATGTTTGTTCTCCACCCTCATCTCATGAGATCATATCCATCACAGAATTGATAATTTGGTAACCGCGAATCAATTCGAGTGAGACTTTATCCTCGAGAAGCAAGTCTAGAGCCTTGTCTTTAGTGCATCCAACAGGTGTTGGTGGAAATAAAAGCTCCTGAGCAAAGTATGCCTCCTCACTTCTCAAGGGTTATCACACTCATCCCTACTGACTCTCCCTAGTATGATTTCTTCTGACTACGTTTTAATCCCATGTTGGTCCTTATCAGAGACCTTTAAGTTTCCCGAATACGTGTCCAACTACCATCATTTATTTTCCCAACTTGATGTGTCGGGGGCCCTTACCAGCGGTGGGTGGAAGAGGTTCTCCTCACGTCATTTTCTTCGATTCCTATAGATTAGCATGCCGGTTGAGCTCCTGACATATAGTATACCCGATTGCTATTTGCAGTCGGTGCCAGATTCCCTTAATCCTCCATCGCTTGATCTGATTGGTTTTCCCAAACTCATGTGGGTCTTACAACTCTCGCAACCTGCACTTGAAATGGGGGTGGTTGGTTCCCATTTACCAGGTTTACCCACGGACAATCTTTGTTACATTGATGGTCGTTCCAGTCCTTCTTACAGGTACCTTTCCAAGGAGCCCATTGAATAACCGTTACCTGCGCATCCTTTCGACAAGTCTTCCATTTATGGTTGGTCAAACCATATTGTGTACATCTCATATCTCGTTTTCTGGCATCAATGAGATTTCGCGGAATGCCTTTATGCATTTTTTTCATATTCCATGGGTTTTTCTTTTCCACTTTATTCAAACTTGAGGTCATACCTTCTCGTTTGCTAGCCTTGTATGCTGTGCGTTCTGCATTGGTGTACTTATTCCATTTTTTGGTAGGTTTCTGTCCCTTTTTTTCATCATCACGGTACTTCCATTTTATTATCTAGGCATGACCTGAATGCTCTCAGGTAGAGACTCGTTGGTCTAATTTCCATTCCTCATAGCCTTCCCCACATTTTCTCCATGCTATTAATCACTCCTTGTCACGGTCATACTTTCTAAAAGAAAGTCTTTCAAGTATTGGCAATGGTACCTTGTCTTCCAACTTAGTTCACCACGCAATACCAGTTAATTGAACCTTAATGTTAAGGTTTTCCATTTTTAACAAGAAAGTGGAACTTTTTCCCTGATCTTTAACCTTATCCATATCCTGTAGTAGTTGTCGATCTTTGGCTGTACTAGCATATCGGTTGGATATTTCCTGACAGAAATGTTGCCCAAGGACAAGTTCTTCTTCAAGTTCCCTTTTGTGGCTTAATTCGCCTGGCACAGAACATCTATACCAGTTTGTGAAGTGCGCAAGATTGTGTCCTTTGAATGGACTACTCACATATAGTATCCTATCCATGTGTTTCTTCCAATGTTGTGGATTTTGTCGGAAATAATCTTCGCCTTTTAGTAATGATGTCCTTACTATCTGGTAGTCTTTCGCCCCTAATATTGGTAGCAGCGTGGCATCCTTCTTCTTTGCGCCGAGTAATCCTCTACTTACTGCATCAATAAGTTGTTGCATTCATTTACATTTCAAGTCTTGATCTTGTGTGTATCCACTCCTAATTCGGCACCGTCTTTGTTTCCATCTCTGACAATCTTGATTAGGCTCGCTATAACTTTCACTGACTGAAGAACTGTTTGATGAACTATTATCATCATCCTCATCATCATTATTATTATCAGGCTGGCTCGCGGTATTCCTTGGTCTGTTTGATGGTCCTTTCCCACTGCCACCGGGTCCTGCTGTCGGTTCCTGTCTTTCAGGTGCCTTTCCTTTCCTCTTTTGATTTTCTTCCGTGTTTTGGTTTTCCTTAGATCCAGTGCCTTGAGGTGGATTTCCTTCTCCTCCCTGCACGTTTACTGGTCGTCAATTGACATGGCCTGTTAATTTTTCCGGTAGTTCTTTTAATTCACAGATTTCTGCATCCTTCTGGGCATCAAATTCTCTATGGACCAGCCAGTTTCTTGCTATCCGTGCCTTAATGTCCTCGTTTACTTCCTTTTGTACTGCCAGCTGTCTTACTATTTCATCATCGTACGACTGAAGGGTCTTAACTTCTTTTTCCAATACAAGGTCCTGAGCCAATGATTCTGCGTCAGTTGTTCCTATGCTGGTATGCAATTGTTGACTGACTTCTTGTTATCATTCCTGTTGATGACAAATCTTTCCTTCTTCTGTAATCCTCCAAACTTCTGCCTGGTCCTGTGCAGTACTAAGTGCCATCGTCACTTTTGGGATGTTTTTCTGGAGATTCTCTAGTTCTTCATCCACTAGTTCCTCTCCTGCTTTTACTCTTGTTCTAACATCTTCTAGGTCTCCAACTAAGCCTTGTTGAGAGTTGGAAAGAGCGTCAAAAGTAATATATTGCCGATCTTGCGTTTTCTCTACCACTCAGTCAATACACCCTATTACAGAGTTCAGCTCTGTTAAGAAATCTCCCGCTTTTCTTCAGTCCTTGAGCTGAGATCCTAGGAATCGGGTTGAGTATCTTGCGTAGAATCCGAGTGATTGTTTTGTCGGCCCTTTGGTCGTTGGTTGTAGTAACCCGCTCCTCTTGAATTGTGATCTTCTTTTATTAACTCTTGATGGTGGCTGTACCACTGGTATTCCTCTTTGACTTGGAACATAACTTGCAGGGACAAATTGTGGTTCTAAAGTCATGGTTGAAACTTGGTCAACTTCTTCGTCCTCTAGGCCCTCTCCCACAGTGTTGTCTTCTCTTGTCCACTTTAACGCCATGTTAGCCTAGGTCCCTGAATCTGGGTGTGAATCGTCGACCTTGCGGTAAAAGAGAAACTGTTCGGTCGTCCAGCCCTTCTTAACAGTAGTATTGCGTAAGATCTTTACTATAGAAACATCCCTTCCTTGGTTCTTAATTGGCTGGTGTATCCATTGTATGTGGTGTCATATTTTCTCCACATTGTCTTCTTACCAACCAGGTGGGTCTCTTTTGGCCGGAGGGGTCTGGGTGACTTTGTCGTCAAAGTGTTCAACTATTTCTCCAAAAGGGAGTTTACAGAATACTTGGTCACAGGATTGCCCTGTCCTATATATTTCTCGCAGTCCATTTTTATTTTTAAAATGTTGGTACCACCTTCTGGCTACTGGTGGTTTGCTCGCGCAAGCAAGTGTGCTGCTACCTTGCATACAACATTCGAAATCATTGGTTTCATCCTTTTCTTCGTTGGTCATTAAGTACCTCGGGTGTGGTTCAGGTAACTCTTGTGTCGCCGGCTTGTTTTCCAAGATAAAGAACAAGTAGGAACAAAGGATAATAGTAAGAGTATTTAAGATCATTTAACACAGTTGTGTTGATATGCCTCCGTGACAGAGAACCTATCAATAGAGTATTACAGGTAAGTAACTCAAAGCTCACAAGCATATGGTTAAGTGTGAAGGTTTTGATAACAGAGTAATGTCCAGAAGGCTCACAATGTAATCCCTAATACTCTGTTTGCTAGAACTACTGAGAGTATGTAGTGTAGAAAATAACTGGTTAAATTGATAAGATCTCTTCTCCGTTGCTGTCTTTCAAATAGCTGGGGAGGAACTCTTTTATTTATATCCCGCATGAGTTTCTGCGGCCAGCAGATTTAATACCTATACTAACTAAGTACCTCCGTAACGTTTTGTCCTATCAATCCTGTGGGCTAACACTCGGAGACCCTGAAAACTTTCCCCGCTTCTGGTCATTTTACTATTATAACTTTATCTTCATGAGGTTGTGCAAGACTCTGCTAGTTAAAAGCTGTCGAAGATTTTACGATATGAACTTAGTCTGCAATATGCCACCCAAAGAAAAACATACCAGTTGTTCCTCTGTTATTGAGATGATCAGATTCAACATTTGGCAACAGTGACAATACAGAGGTATGACTGAATTATCTTTACATAGAGTAGGTAGGCTTGGCGCTCCATAGGTTCTTTGATTTGCCTAGCGAGATGACCTTGCAGCTATGTCTTCCTACCTCTTGTCTCTTCTTGCGGACCTATGACTATTCATAGTCGGTCAACATGAAGTGCATTGTCTCAATTGTGTTGTGCGGGTTTCTCTGTTCATCGTGGTACATTTACGGATCGCACACTGGATTCCAGTTGGTGAGCAGTACTTACTACCCCTCTCATATATTCTGAGAACAGCTTCAGGTCGGATGGACGGTGACAACGTATAAGGTATTACAGGGAGGCCACCCATATCAACATTGTTGCTCGTAGCTAGCAACTACTCCTCTTGCTTCAGACGACGTCCGGGCCAGAGGGGGGTGTTGAAACTGCATTTGGCTAACATTTTTGTCTTATCAACTCCAGTGCGAACACTCCTATACGCTGAATACTTTCCCCGCTTCGAGTCATTTGGTCATTGGAACTTCAACTTACTGTGGGTGTCCAAGACTCCGCCAGTCGAAAGCTACCAAATCCCTTGCCAAATGAACTTAGTCTGAAATATGCTGCCTAAATGCGATCGTACCAGTCCTTCCTCTGTTATTGAGATGATCAGGCTCAATATCAGATGCCAGTTATAATACAGAGACAAGACTGCATTATCTTCATGTAGAGTTGGATGGCCTAGTGCTCCATCGCTTCTGCGATTTGTCTAGCGAGATATCCTTACTGCTACATCTCCTTAACTCCCGTCCATTCCTGAGGACTAGTGACTATTGTAGTCCGTCAACATGAAGCATAATATTTTTAATATTAATCTGCCCACTTTTCAATACATCCAGATTCCTTTGTATGGTAGACTGGATTCCACTTGTATTAGTCTTACTCACTACCCCTCTCATATATTCTGCGAACAGGATCTGGTCGGACCAATGTTGATGACCTATCCCGTGTTACTGGGATGCCGCCACTTTCGTGATGTTTGCTAGTAGCAAGCCACTACACATGTTGCTGCAGACGATGTCGGGGCACTTTATCGGGGCCAGAGGGTGTTGGGACTCCATATGCCTAAAGCTCCACCATATCCTCTGTGCGAGCCTCCCCCATGCCCTCCGTATGTTCAATCTCTCCCTCAGTATGTTCAATCTCTCCCTCAGTATGTTCAATCTCTCCCTCAGTACCCCTTTGGATCCCCACCCGCCTCCTGATGCAGCTGGCTAGAAACATTCTTGTTGACAGAATCAATTTCCCTGTTTCTGGTCTGACATCCCTGCCTGGCTCAGAGCCACTCCATCACCCAGCCCCAGTCCCTCCCGCAACAGCCCACCCTCTTTCACACTGCCCGACCTTCTGTGGTTCTCCCCCTCATCATTTGACACCTAGTAGGAGACTCTCTAGACCCAATCCCCATGACAAAAGGAACTCACTATTACATAACAGAACAGAATTGTTAACTCATTGGTCCCTTTTGGTTATCCGAGTAGTCATAAATATGGTTTTAGTCACGTATTAAGCGCAGTGCGAAAAATTGTCTTTTTTTTTTTTTTTTTAATTGGTCAATGAATAATGACTCTGCTGGATCTTACGGTAGATATAGTCTTATCCCATGCCAGAACCTGGAAGGGTTTTCGGTTCGGCTAGTCTAGTAACTCTACCAAAGGGTTAACATGTGGACTGAGCAAGTGGTAATGCTCGGGCTTTGAACTAGGAAGGTCTACCCTCTTGGTAGGGAGAAGTGTATGCTGTGGGCTCCAAAAGTCTCAGAGGACTCCTGCGAGTTACCCTACCTTGGGGACCATAGTTACCCTACCTTGGCTAAGTGGTTACCCTACATTTGGATAGGAGTTACCCTACCTTGGGCGTAAAAAATTATGCAAAGTTCCTAACAAAATAGTAGGAATGTTTATTATACAAGATTATCCAGAAGGTTTGAATATGGGCTCAATCAGGTAATCTGTGGTTGAGTTACAAACCGAAGATAATCTGACCTTGGGTGAACCTTGAAAAATCTGAGTCCACCACTCCCCTCTTGCCCCGATGGACAGACAATGCGTCATGGGCCAAAAGAAGGGTTGTTGCTAGGTTACTAGTAAAAGCATATGATTGAAGACTACAGCGTAAACCGTGATACATCATCACTGTCCAGTTGACCGGAAGCTGTTCCTATCATATATGAGTGAGTATCGGGAGATTAAATGGTTACATGAAAGATTATTCTTGATTGCATACACCACTAATACTAATACGCCTATGCTGGTAGGTATAAAAGAGATACCGTAAGCCTGGAAGGCCAATATTTAAGTGGTATACGTTTACTCCTGTATGTTTCCAAAAGCCTTTAAGATATTAAGAGGTTGTTAGCAAACTCTAGGTCACAGTCATCTTATCTTGGTAGGCGTATTTAACATCACTGGCTGCAGGTAGCACCCATATAAGCCAATAGCTTAAATATTTCATCGGGGGAGTGCATAGACCAAGCTATCGTGTCGAAAACTATAGAAGATGATAGATTAGCAGAATGCAGCAACACCATTGAATGGTGGTCTACCGGACTTGAATAGGCGAACATGTAGAGGACCGTGAGTACAATATTAGACTACCTCATCATTTACCTGTTGGTTTGTTACTACCTGGACAACGAGATGATGAGTTTTCTGCTGCAGCTGAATGTATGTGTCAGAATGCTGCCTGAACACTTCATGACCAATAATAAACTAACAGAGACAGCTAGCATTCGGTGGAATGTTAGCCCGAGGTCTATAGGAGATGGGCATGCTCTCTGTGGTGGTGAGCTTAGGAGTAAAGGAGAGGAGCTGGAAATATATAATTCTTTTAATTATATGGGAGACATCTTCTCCTAAGACGATCAACTATCCTCTCACAAGAACTTATTGAGTAAAGCTGCGGCTTAAAATTATTAATTTTCATCGTTAAGGTTTTCTCTCTTACACAGATGTGCTTCATTTTGCATATAAAAAAAGCTGCATTGCGGCCGCAACTTCGTGACAGATCATCCTACAAGGAGGACCCGTTATAAAATCAATTTGTAGGTAGTTGGTAGTTCTAGTTTCTTTTGTTTATGCGGGTTGGGTCAGGAATAGGCAATTCCAACATCCCCCTCTGGCCCTGATAAAGGGCCCGGACGTCGCCTGCAGAACTGTGTGTAGTTACGAGCTACAAGCAAATATCGCGGAATTGGCGGCCTCTCAGTAATGCTATATAAATCGTCGCTGTCTGTCCGACCAGAAGTTGTTCACAGTATATATAAGGGGGAAAGTTAGCATGGTTCATACAACTGGAAACCAGTGCACGAGACATAGAGTACCTGGATGAATAGAAAATTCTGCAGAACAAATAGGAGGAGAAATATGCTTCAAGTTGACTGACTACAAGTAGTTACAGTTATGCAAGAATGGACGAGAGTTAACAAGAGGTAGCTGCAAGGACATCTCGCTAGGTAAATCAAAGAAGCGAAAGAGCACTATGCCTACCAACTCTACGTGAAGATAATGCAGTCATGCCTCTGTGTTATTACCAGCTGCTGATATTGAGACTGCTTATCATAATAACATATTAACGAGTGATATGTTCGTATTTTGACTGCATATTTTAGACCAAGTTGATATGGCAATAGCATTGTTAGCTTCGGACTGGCAGAGTCTCAGGTATGCTCCGGAAAACGAAGTATAATAGTCAAACGACCAGAAGCGGTAAAGTATTAAGAGTCCACAAGCATTCGCACCCAGATTGATGAAGACCAAGCCCGAGTAGATGTTGTGTAAATACTTCATTAATATCGATATTAGATGTACTGGCTGCGCAAACCTGCGCGGGATATAAATATCAGAGTTCATCCCCAGCTATTAGACAAACAGCAATGGAGAAGAGATCATATCAATATAAGAAGTTATTATCTACACTTCATACTCTTAGTAGTTTTAGCGAATCAGGTATTAACAATTAAAATTATGCAGCCTTCCTGACATTACCCTGTTATCGAATACTTTAACGCTTAACCATACTCTACCGAGCACTGAGTTGTTTACCCATAACAGGTTGTTTTAAGGATTGTCTTTCGCCATAGCCTAGTTGCTTTTTACGTTTACACAGTTTTTCATTTGATTTAAGTGGTACAAAGAAGGAATGTGCGGCTCATGCTATGAAACCTCCAAAACCCCCACTTAGGCAAGGCCCTCCCGCGCTGTCAGAAAACCCTCTAGGGGTATAAAAACTAACCTCCAAAAGCCAGCTCTCCCCAGTCACGAACCAATAAACCGCTATAAGAACACCCGGTAATCTAAAAGAAACAACATGAAAGTGAACCCCCAAAACTCTTCAAGTGAAATACAACCCCCCAGATCCAACCCTAGCTGCGTCCACGCCCTTGAACCGGAACTAGCCAAAACTAAGGGCCACGGATGAACCAAAAAGAGGTTGCCAGGGGAAGGCAAGAGTGTAGTAGACCAATGCAGGCGGCAGAGATGTGTGGGAGGACGAATCAGAAACCCCAGCCCTCTTAGCAACAACATGAGCGGCAGTATGATGCCAGCGGGGTGTCAAAAGGGGCAGTAGGGTGCCAGCCAGTAGCAGTTGTTTAGGGTGCAAGCCAGGTGGAGGAGGAAGGTAGTAGGGTACCAGCCAGGGGATCCAAACGCCAGGCGTGCCGGCAAACGGGGGGAGGAACCATATAAGAGTGACGGAACCAAGATAGAGGAGGAGGGGGGGCAGTAAGGTGCCAGCCGATCCCATTGGGAGACGAGAGGAGGGGTAGACCCAGGCGTGATCCAGCTATCGGAAATGTGTTCGCGTCTTTCTAGGTGGTCCCCAAACACCATCACAGAACCAGGTTTATTACCACTTCCCTCATGTAGTCCCTTTATTCTCTGAGACGAAGCGTAACTAAGTGGGAGGGATACCACCATCAGGATATGTGAAGGGAAGAGAAGTGGTGAAATCGACCGTGACCTGTTGGAAAGACCCCCAAGGGGGTTCACAGGTTTCCGCTTACTTCAATCCGTATTCCCAGCCCTCAGAAGAATCAAGAATGGGTGTACTCGACCGTGCTGATGCTAAGTGAGGAGCGAAACAAAAGCGGGCAAGAGAGGTGAGACAACATCCTGAGATGTTGGGATGGGGTAGGAGGAGCAGTCTTGAGGGTCCACCTCAAGAGAGAACAGCAAAGATGATACCCGAAGGCAAGGAAGTGATAAAAGTGATGGCCAGCACCCCCCACGGGGGAGGGTGCCGGACCCAAAAAGTGCTGATAGTTTCTCTGGTGTTGAGTCGTTCCCAATTAGGAAGTAAATTTCAATGACCGGAGTTGTAACGGAGACGGAGGATGGCATTGCCTAGTTGTGTTTACTTTTACTCAGTTTTTCATTTGATTTAAGAGGTACGATCAAGGAATGTACAGCTCGCGCTATGAATTCTCAAAAACCCCCACCTAGGCCAGGCCCTCCCGAGCTGTCAGATAACACTCAAGGGGTATAAAAACTAACCCCAGAAAGCCACCTCTCCCCAGTCATGAACCAATAAACTGCGACAAGAACACCCTGAAATCGAAAAGAAACAACTCGACAGTGAACTCCAAAAACCAGCAAACAAAACAAAACTACATCCCAGATCCAACACTAGCGGCGTCCACACCCTTGAACCAGAACTAGCCAGAACTAAGAGCGCCTGATATACCTAAGAGGAGGTTCCAGCCGAAGGCAAGAGAGCATTAGACCAATGTAGGTGGCAGAGATGTGTGGCAGGTCGAATCAGGGACCCCAGCTCTCATGGCAAGCAAGGTAAGCGGCAGTATGATGCCAGCAGGGTGTGAAAGGGGGCAGTAGGGTGCCAGCCGGTAGCAGTTGTTTAGGGTGCAAGCCAGGTGGAGGAGGAAGGTAGTAGGGGATCAGCCAGAGGATCCCAGTGCCAGGCGGGCCGACGAAGGGAGGGGGGAACCATAAAGAAGTGACGGAACCAAGGTGGAAGAAGGGGGGGGGGTGTCACGATTCTCGACTGACTTAGTTATTTCGCACTATGACTCAGGTACGAGTCATAGGATTTCATTTGTTATATGGTTTAATGATTGTATGCGCATGACCTGTTTATAGGTCATTGGATGTTTTACATGACTCAGAGTTGCGAGTCATATATTATTGTTACGCGAATGACCCATTTTGGGTCATATGATGTTACGTTTTCACATAAATTGCGCTAGCAACTCATAGTTATATCTTCATTGTATAATGACTCGCTTGAGTCATAGGATGTTACGTGAGTGTATGAGTCACAGTTGTGACTCATCAGAGTTATTTAGATTTGTAAGCGGTTTGTGGGAAGATCTGTATAAGGACGGACTTGTGTCACGTAGATAGATCTTCACACAACCATCTAAGTTATTTCCCATCTCTGACTTTACGAATATAAAGACTTTTTGTCTTTAAAAACGAATATCCTTCTTATCTTTATAAGCCACATAGTTAATACTATAAGACTTAAGGGTTGAACCCAACTCTCAAGAATAGTATATGATACTTATACGATATGGAATCACCGCCTGTTGCGAGTTAAAGAGATAAGAGAAGATTGACAAGTGATCTTAACAGTTGGTTGCATCTTAAAGTAACACCCGACGATTCTACACGGATTATACATTCGACGACGACCTTGGATTAGGAGACCCATCAGAAGCCCTCCGAAGAACTTTCTCCCAGTTAGGAAGGATATTGAGTCCAGTTGCAGATGAAGAACGAGCAGAATTTGATCCCTCAACCTGAGATGACGAAAGTGAAAGAATGTCCCCTGTTGGACCACCACCAGGCCCACCAGGACCACCTCCAGATGCACACACACCGCCGCTTGAACAACCAGAACTGTCACCCGCACAATTACAACAAGTTATACAAGCACTAAGCCAGTCCAACCCAAAAGTCGAACAACCAGGAACTTATTCTGGCAAAAGAGCCCAACCGCGAAATTCCATTGCAGAAATAACGATCAATTTCCGCCTGGTGAGGTGGGACAGAGGACACGACAAAGAAAAAATCGTCTATGTCTCTAGGTTAGTAAGGAAAGACGCAAGCGCATGGCTTACCCCTAATACGGAAGGGATAAGGGACAACTGATGGCACGACTGGGATGAATTCCTAAGAGCTATCAGAGAACAATTCGGAGGCATTGATCCGAGAGGAGCAGCAAGGTCCCGACTCAGGGAAATGAAACAAGGAAACAGCGCGATGACAAAGTACGGGAATGAATTCAGACCGGCCCAGACCGAAGCTCTACTAGACGACGCCACAGCAGGAGAATGGCTGTTCATGGGAATGTATTCCCAGCTGCAAGAAGAATTCAAACACTATAACTACAAAGTGGACGATGCCAAAGAACTGGCTGATTGGACTATCTGCAAAGAAACAAAATTACTCGCAGTGAGGCACTTGCAAAAAGAAGGGCAAAGCAGTACAAAGACCGAGACAGTACTAAGAAACAACAACGGGACATTCAAGACAACAAGTAACCAACCCAGAGGGGACTCAATAGACTTGAACGCCAACCGAAGAAGACCAAGGAATCGGTTTCAATTCCGAAGGATATCGCTAGCCGAGTACAGAAAGAGACGAAACGAAAACGCATATCTACGTTGAGGAGAACAAGGACATTTTATCGCCAACCGCAACAAGAAAATAGTACAGCTAAAGTAAACCACGGCGGAAAGCAATAAAACAGGGACTTTAAAGAATCAAAGTCCCCCATAAGGAGTGGTCTGAGGGACAAAGAAATCGGCGGAGCCACGACATTATCACAACTAGAGACGATTTTGAACAAGGCACAACTCTATACCACGGACGATAATGATTCAGATCATCTAATGATCAAACTATATTTAATCACGTGAAATGGAACAACGGATATCAACGCCATGCTAGACTTAGGAGAGACAGAAGATTTCATCGACAGAGGATTCTGCGAAAGTCGACACATACACCAGAGAAAGATCCGCAAACCTAGAAACATATATGTGGTCAACGGAGAAAAACGCAAAGCAGGACCTATTACACATATCACAGAAGTAACAATGGACATCGGAATACACAGGGAAACAATAATATTGCTAGTAACCAATTTGCAGAAGCATGAGGTCATACTGGGAATGCCATAGCTCCGAAAACACAACCCAAGAATCGACTGGGCAAAAGAAAAGATAATCTACGATGGCGACAGATCCGCTAAAGAATGTGTAATGGTATCAACAACCGTTGAAACGACCCCCGAAGAGATAGCCCTTTAGGAGAACAAACAAGTAAACATATCGGAAGTGATATGTGCGAACGAAGAACTCCAAGTTCGCAAGATGAACCCAGATGCCATGATACCGGTCAAAGGATCAGCAAGAACTGCAGGTCATGACCTGCATAGCAATCATAGTACGACTGTCCCAGCCAAAGGACAGACTATGATCAGGACAGGAATAGCGATAGGACTACCAGAAGACACCTATGCAAGGATCACACCAAGAAGTGGATTCGCCATGCGATATGGCATCACTACGAGAGCCGTAGTAATCAATGCAGACATTCGAGGAGAAATCCAAGTCCTATTAATAAACCTGAAAGAAACAGACTCTACGGTCAACAAAGGCGATCAAATAGCAAAGATGATTATCGAAAAGATAGACACCAGGCCACTTAGAGAAGTGCAAGACCTGGACCCGACAGACAGGAACACCCAAGAGTTCAGCAGTACCGGAACGAACAACTTGCCAATCATCCAAGGAAAATGCATGGACATCGATCTTATATCAGCAAAATCCTTTGGAAGACTGTATGGACAAGGAGAACAAACTGGCATTCTGAAAGGGGAACATTAAAGCAACGGACCAATGATAGCAGAAGCCTCTACCCTCAGTACGAGACTAGCTGTCCAACAAGAAGAGAAAAAGAGGAAAATCACCTTAAGACAACTTATCCCCAAGGAATAAGACAACTTTTCGACATGTTTGAAGAAGTGGAACGAATGGACCTTCCCAAACACCGACCCGAAGACCACCGCAGAGAACTGGAAGAAGGAAAAACCGCCCCCTTTATGAAATTCTATCTGTTGAGGGATGAAGAATTGAAAGCTTTAAGGGATTACCTAGACTAAAATCTGAGCAGGGGATGGATACGACTGTCATCGCCATCCGCAGAAGCACCAATCTTGTTCGTCAGAAAGAAGGAGGGAAAACTCTGGTTATGCGTGGACTTTCGAGGACTAAACACTGTATCCAAGAAAGACCGATATCCTCTACCCCTGATTGACGAAGTACATGACCGACCCGGGAGGGCAAAGTACTATATGAAATTAGATATCAAAGATACTTATCACAATGTCTGGATTGTGAAAGGAGATGAATGGAAAGCAGCATTTCAGACAAGATATGGACTATACGAATACCTCGTTATGCCTTGTGGATTAACCAACGAACCAGCAACCTTCCAAAGATAGATCAATTCCAAACTCAGTCAATTCCTGTATATATGTTGCATCGTCTATCTAGACGATATACTCATATATTCTGAGACTATGGAACAACACAAACATGGTATAAGGAATAACCTGGGGGCTCGCCGAAACGCAAAAATCAGGCTCAAACCAAGGCAATGTGAATTCCATTAACAAGAAACAGAATACTTAGGATTTATAGTAAATCCAGAAGGAGTACAAGTGGATCCAGTCAAGACATCGGCAATAGACGATTGGAAACCAGCAAAAGCAGTCAAAGCAGTACAAAGCTTTTTAGGCTTTTGTAACTTTTATCGAAGATTCATGGAAGGATTTAGCAGTATAGCTAAACCTTGATATAATACAACGAAGAAAAATATCCAATGGAAATTGGAAGAGAAACATCAAAGCAGATTCGATGAACTCAGGAAAAGACTTACCACGCACCGATAATACAACATTTTCGACCAGAACTCACTATCAAGATCGAAACAGACCCTTCCAACTATGTATGCTCTGGCATAATATCACAGCTCAGTACCGATGGGATATAGAAACCGGTGGCATTCAGATCCAAGACAATGACGTAAGCTGAATGCAACTACGACATACACGATAAAGAACTATTAGCCATAGTTCAAGCTCTTAAAGCATCGAGAAAATACGTACTCAGAAGCCAAGAAGAAATAAGGGTCGTTACCGACCACAAAAACCTTCTTACTTTTACTACCACCAAAGAACTCAATCAACGACAAGCACGATGGAGTGGAACTCTGTCTCAATCCCATATCAAGATTGAGTATTGACCTGGCAAACAAGGAAGCCAGCCAGACGCCCTTACCAGAAAGGAAGAAGATATAATGACAAAAGAAGATGAACAAATCCAACAGAGGAAGCAGATTTTACTACCATTAGAAAAATATTTCAAGGAAGAGGAAGACAATAGTTGATACGAATCCATAAACCAAATCCAGACAGGAACAATGTCGGATGACCATCATACTCCATGAATATAAGTCGAATGCGGAAAAGAAGCGGAATCTTCAAAGATCATCGATGCACTACGAGAAGGCCAAAAAGAAATGGAAGGCCTAGCCCAGGGACTATGTAAACAAGACAATGGTTATCTTTGGTACGATAACAAGATATGAATTCCGAACAACGAAAAATTGCAGACTGAAACGATAAGACGCAACCACGAGGTCCAACAAGCGGGACATGGTGGAACAACTAAGACAACAGAACTCATCACAAGATCATACTACTAGCCAGGTATGAGAAACGATATTAAACGATACGTCAAAAACTGCGAAACATACCAAAGAACGAAAGCAGTACGTCATGCACCATATGGACTATTGAAACCTCTCGGAGCTCCCGCAAGACCCTGGCAATCTATTGCAATGGACTTAATTAGCGGACTCCCAGAGTCGAAATGTTATGACGCCATATGGGTCATTATAAACCGCCTGACGAAAATGGCATACTTCCTACCATGCAGGGCGGATATGGACACGAAGCAATTCTTTAATCTGTTTAAAGACCAAGTCTTTAGATTGCATGGACTGCCAAAAGGTATCATATCCAATCGAGGATCACTCTTTACATTGGAAATGTGGAAAGAAATTACACAATAATTAAGCATCACGAGACGCCTAAGCACAGCATTCCACCCCCAGAGAGACGGGTAAACGTAATGAACCAATGCGATACTAGAACAGTTTCTACGAGCATATGTGAACTATCAGCAGGATAATTGGATGCAATATCTTGCATCAGCTGAATTAGCATACAACAATGGAAAACAAGAAACAATTAAGACCATACCCTAGTACGCGAATTATGGATATGACCCAATATTCGACCCGGCAAAATACGAAATACCTGCAAAGATAACACAAGCTCAGGATATGAGCAAGCTACACGACATATTACGAGAGGAAATCCATTCTGCACAGCAACGGCAAAAAGAGTCAGCCGACCAACAACGGAAACCAGATGCAATCCTCAAGGTCGGCGAGATGGTATGGTTGCTACCACGCAATATACGAACCGGAAGACCTTCGAGGAAACTGGATAACAAAAAATTAGGACTGTTCCAGATAGTCGGACGGATAGGACTTCGAGCATATAAACTCAACCTTCGGCGCTCGATGAACAACACTTATCCTACATTCCACATCAGTCTTCTCACACCATACTATGATAACTCCTTTCCCTCACAGAAGAAACTTCTCCTTCTGCCTATAGAGATCAAAGGTGAAAAACAAATCCGAACTTGACGAGAGAGTAGATTCTCGTCAACACTACAACAAACTTCAATACTGGGCCAAGTGGACCGGTTATCCTCTTGAACATGACCTCGAGTGGTAACCTGTCACCAATTTCAGCAACGCGAAAGATGCAGTCCAACGATTTCACCAAAACTACCCTGGGAAGCCCAAGGAAGGTTAGTTGGGCTGACGGATGGGGATATAACGATGAATTCGAAAAGAAAGTCAAAGAAATCCAGAAAAACAATGCATAGGATGGACAACATTTTACCTTTTGCTACAAAGATTACTGTCCAACACACAGGGACGAAAAGAAAAACTGTGACCATTTCCCCACGCGGGAAAACGCTACAAGATTTCCCCCTCCTTTGGAGGAAGGATGGATGGAGATCGATTGGGAAGGGAGACCTACCCAAATAACTAAACAACCTCGACATGAACGCATCAATTGCCGCGATTTCATGCCCAAAAGCTGCCCCTTCTACGCGAAACAACGGAACAATGACAACTGGTCTCAGGGGACGAGACCAACGACAAAAGAGGAGGATAAAAAACACTCCAAAGAGGTAGAAACTCGCTGTACACGGATCACGGAACTGGAGGTACAGGTTAGAAACCTCCCACCAACCTTGGATAATGAACAAAAACGCCTCTGAAATTCCCAAACACATGTTTTGGGAACAACAACCTGGGCAGTCACACTGCAAAAGGAAAACGATTCCCTGAAAAGAGAACTTGAAAAAGAATGATTCGCTCGCAAAGAGGAAGGCAAACAAGTCATATGGATAAAGAACGACAAAAAAAAACTCCATACGAAGATAATGGAAGACTTCTATGGAGTAAGATACTAGAAAGAGAAACCAGAGGAACCATGACATCAGACTCCAATGGTTTGGGAAGACTGTTAAAAGGAGTAACCAAACGCTTGGCCATTTGGGACTATGGCCGAGGGGAGAGGGGAGCTAAGGTCACGATTCTAGACTGACTTAGCTATTTTGCACTATGACTCAGGTACGAGTCTTAGAAGTTCATTTGATATATGGTTTTATGATTGTATGCGCATGACCTGTTCAGAGGTCATGGGATGTTTTACATGACTCACAGTTGTGAGTCACATATTATTGTTACGCGAATGACCCATTGTGGGTCATATGATGGTATATTTTCAAATATGTTGTCCTAGCAACTCATCATTATATGTTTATTGCGCAATGACTTGTTTGAGTCATAGGATGTTACGCAAGTGTATTAGTCACAGTTGTGACTCATGATAGTTGCTAGGATTTGTAAGAAGGTTGTGGGAAGATCTATATAAGGACAGACTTGGGTCATGTAGAGAGATCTTCATGCAACCATCTAAGTTATTTCGTATCAATGCCTTTGCAAATATCAAGACTTTTACTCTTTAAAAACGAATATTCTTCATATCTTTATAAGTGACATAGTTAATACTATAAGACTTAAGGGGTGAACGCAACTCTTAGGAATAGTATTTGATAATTATGCGATAAGGAATCGCCACCTGTTGTGAGTTAACGAGATAAGACAAGATCGGCGAGTGATCTTAATAGGGGGGCAGTAGGATGCCAGCCGATCGCATGGGGAAGAGGAGTAGAGGGGTAGACCCAGGCGTTATCCCACTATCGGAAACGTGTTCTTGTCCTACTAGGCAGTTCCCACGCTCCCTCACACATCCAGGATTATTACCGCTTCTCACATGTAGTCTCGTTATTCTCTGAGAGGAAGCGTTACTAAGTGGAAGGGATACCGCCACCAGGATGTGTGAAGAGATGGGAAGTGCAGAAATCGACCCTGGCCTGTTGGAAAAACACACGAGAGGATTCTCAGGTTTTCACTTTCTGCAAACTGTTTTCATAGCCATCTGAAAGAACAAGAATGGGTATGCCCGACCGTGCAAGTGTTAAGCGAGTTGCCCAACAAAAGCAGCGAAGTGAGGTAAAACAACATCCTGAGATGTTGAGATGGGGTAGGAGAAGTGGTCTTGAGGGTAGACCTCAGGAGAAAACTGTTAAGATGATGCCTGAAGGCAGGGAAGTGATAAAAGTGATGGCCAGGACCCCCCAAGGGGGAGGTTGCAGGACCTGAAAATTGGTGATAGTTTCTCTGGTGTTGAGTCGTTACCAATTTGGAAGTAAATTTCAATGACCGGAGTTGTAACAGAGACGGAGGATGCCATAGCCTAGTTGCTTTTTTT
>QLOI01000695.1:0-16059 GCA_003313605.1 Tuber umbilicatum | reverse complement strand
TTTTTTTTTTTTTTTCCATCATGTGTTTATTGATTATGGCCCAAAACATACATGCTGCTCGCGCTATAGCATACCGAATGCCTTAATTCCAACGCAGCAACAAAGGAAATAACAAAACTCAAATAACGCAACCAATGCTTCAAAGCGGGAAAATATAATCCCTAGCATCGCCAACGATGACTAACGTAAGAAGTAGAGCAACCTTAGCCTAAAACCACAGCTCATACCAAGGAAAGTCATAAGTAAAGAAACCCATCATCGTAATCCCCACCCACAGCCGACGCCATGGGCACCCAAAAACAATAACAGCAAACAAGTAAAGAAAGCCACTACCAGAAGTAGCAACAATAGGGAAAGAAAATTCACCCCTAAGGCCTCACGAAGAGGAAGCAGAAGAGTGTTACGTGTAACCAACTCGGAGCTCTGTAAAGTAAGATAAAGCATCAAGTGTTCGATAATGGAGTAGTGTCAGGAAGGTGTCGTGATTTTTTCGCTAATACGCGTTTCGCTAAAACTACTAAGAGTATGAATTGTAGGTAATAACCTGTTAAATTGATAAGATCTCTTCTCCGTTGCTGTGTGTCTAATAGCTGGGGAGGAATTCTTAGATTTATATCCCGCGTGAGTTTCCGCGGCCAATACATCTAATACCTATACTAACTAAGTACCTCCGCAACAACTAGTAGTCTTTCGTCTTATCAATCTTAAGTGCGAACACTCGTAGACCCTGAATAATTTCACACTTCTGGTCATTTGGGTTATTTTACATCGTCTTTCTGAGGGTGTACGGGACTCCGCCAGCCAGAAGTAAACGATGCCCTTGCCGTATGAACTTTATTCTGAGTATGCCGCGCAAATGCGAACATACCAGTTGTTCCTCTGTCATTAAGGCGATCAGTCTCAATTGCAGACAACAGTAGCAACACAGAGGCATGACTGTATTATCTTTACGTAGAGTTGGCAGGCTTAGTGCACCATCGCTTCTTTGATTTGCCTAGCGAGAATGGGCTTGTAGCTACATTTCCCTACCTCCCCTCCATTTGCAGACCTATGACTTAATTGTAGTTCGTCAACATGAAGCATTATTGTTTTCTGATTCACTAGGCTTTTCCGCTCACGCAGATCTTATTTGTATCATATACTGGATTCCAGTTGCATGAGCAGTGCACACTACCCATCTCCTATATCCTGCGAACAGTTTCCGGTTGGAGGGACGGCGACGACCTATACACTGTTATGGGGGTGCTGCCAATTATGCGATTTTTGCTAGTAACTAGCAACTTCATGCGGTACTTCAGGCGACGTCCGGGCCCTACATCAACACCGGAGGGGGGTGTTGGGATTGCATATGCCTAACAAGAGCTCCCTCCTCCACAAGCTCGTCACGAGTCTTTAAATTTTCCTCTATTCGTTTCAGAACTCAGCACTGTAGGGTAAAAAACCTTCCACGTTTACTTGGCCACGGCAGTAAAACATTTTGTACTATTCTACCTCTGTTCTACCTGGCATTTCCCTATTTCCTCTATGAAAACTTTCCACCAACTCCTGAGCATGGTCCATACTCTCTGGTAGTTCCCAGGTGTTCTCACCCTCCGAACAACCCTTCCATTTCACAAAATACCTTAGTTCACGCCTCCGAACATTTTGGCTGCCAAACCTTCTAGTCTATGAGATTATTTCACTCTTCACTATTTTCTCAACCTCCATTTTCAAATCTCCATCAACTTCCTCAGGGGCTCGTGGAGGTTGCTCCGGTCCTGCACGACTTGACGCTCGGTAAGGTTCCAGTAATGATGCATGAAATACCGGATGAATATGCCAACAGTCACAAGTATTTAATTTGTTGGATGAACGGCCTCTTTTCTCCCAAATCTCGAAAGGTCCATAAAGTTTAGAACTTAACTTTTTAGATCGTCGTTTGAAGCGGATGTTTTTTGCGTTTAACATCACCTCATCACCAACTTTAATGTCTCGTTGTTCCATCACCTTTTTATTATAATATTTTCTCGTCGCTTCTTGGGTACGTTCCAAGGTCATAGCTGCTTTTTGGTGTATTGTCTTCAACCAGTGTGCATTTATCGTGGCTCCTGGATTTTGAGCTTCTCTTTCCTGCATCCATTCTTGTTGTTCGTGGAAACCATAGTTTGCGAAGAATGGCGACATCTTTTCTTCTTTTGTGGCTGAGTTATTGTATGCGTGTTCCGCTAATGGGAGCAATTGATACCAATCATCCTGATCGCAGTTGACAAAATTTTGTAGATAACCTTCCAGCACTTGGTTAGTTCTCACGGTTTGTCCGTCGGTTTGGGGGTGGCATGCAGTGGACATTTTTCGCTTTATTCCCAACTGCTTACACCGCGATTCTCAGAATTGTCGGGAAAACTTTGCGTCCATGTCCGATACTATCCAGGTTGGCAATCCGTGTAGTTTCTATACTTCCTGTAAGAAGGATTTGGCCAGATCTATAGCTGTCGCATTTTCGTGCAGACCTCTGAAATGAGCCATTTTGGTGAATCGGTCTATGACAAACATAATTAATCTGCGTCCTTGTGACTCCCGTAGAGGTGTTATAAAATGGGTTGATATTGACGCCCAAACTGCGTTAGGAACATGTAGAGGTTGTAGCAACCCATACCTGGCTTCTCGTAGAGATTTATTGTGTTGGCATTCCTCACATGATCATACGTAGTCATTTATCCAGTTTGCCAACCCTTTCCAATAAAAATCTCCCCTGTTTATTTCAAGGATCTTTTCCTCTCCGAAATGCCCCGCCCCCTTAGAGTCATGGCATCCTTTTGCGACTAGTGTTCGCAGTTCTTCGTTGTATGGTACGTAATGTCGGTTTTTGTAGTATAGGAACCCCTTGACTGTTTTCCATTGCTTTGGTAGCGGCTTCCCCTCTTGTTCCAAAGCTTGCAACTCCCTTTTTCGTTCCTTCCATTCTTCTTCTTGCTCCGCAGCAACTATGACTTGGTCCAGAAATTTGGTAGCAAATACCGTCATTTCTATCCGTGCTTGAGTGGAGTTTGACATGAAGACTATTTTCTGTCTTGACTCGGGGTCAAGTAGTTCGTCCAATTTATCAAAATATTTATTAGTTTCTGTATCAGCTTGCAGTATACTTTTCTTAGTCATTGTTGTCTCTGTCGGTAGCGTTCGAGTTGGAATAAAATCAGTGCTTCCGAAACTTTGGCCTCCACGCTTTGTTTGATCTAACTCTTTAACTTCCATCAATTCGGAGCTGTCAATTTGAGTTACTATTAGTTTCGCTACGCGGTCACCCTTTCGTATTTGATAGTCCTGGAAACTACGGTTTCGCAATAATACCTTGAATTCGCCTGTATAATCTGCATCAATGACTTCAGCTCCAACCTCAATTCCGGTCTTACTCGCTAGTCCACTGTGAGACGCGATTCTTCCGTATGTTCCTTGTGGTAGACTGATAGCTAACCCAGTGTCCACCAGAAGTTGTCCCTTTGCCGGAAGTGGGGCATTATTTAATGCATAGAGGTCCTGACTGGCTGCCATTCGTGATCCGTTTGTCGGTATTATAGCCGCTTTGCTTAATTGTTTCACAAGTTTGTTGTGGAGCTTTGGCAACTCCTCCTCTATTTCAATTCCTTCATCTTCGTCGCTCTTTGCTGATGTCAAAAGAATTTGAAAATGTTCTGGCTTTAGAATAGACTGTTAGCTATGCGCAGCTCCCTCTTCTAGACGCTGCTCCGGCCGTCTACTTGAGGCAGCAGGCTTTCCTCCTCTTTTACCTGGTCGGTATACAATTTTGAAATTATATTTTGCTAGCCCTTGTGCCCAACGGATCTGCCTACCATTCCATTTTTTTATGGTGGAAAAATGTTGTAGGTTTTGATGGTCCGTATAAACAGTAACTGCTTTTTCAGTGCCCAAAAGGTAATGTCTCCATTCCTTAAATGCTTCCATTATTGCTAGATATTCCTTATCATGAATTTCGTAGTTCTGTTCCGCGGAGTTTAATTTTCGTCAATGGAACGCTACCGGATGTAGTTTCTGATCTTGAAATTGGGATAGAACGCAACTGAGGGCGAAATCGCTTACGTCCCTTTCGACTACTGTGTCTATTCCAGGATGAAAATGACAAAGTATGGGTGCCGTAACGAATTTTTCCTTCAAGATTTCGAAGGCCATGTTTTGCTTGGTGCCCGAATAAAATTGTTTTGGATCTCCTTTTGAGGTTTCCGTGATTGGCTTGCAAATCGCGGCGAAATTTTGAACAAAATGTCGGTAAAGATTAGCAAATCCTATAAAGACTTAGACTTCCTTAACCGAAGTGGGCGTCTTCCATTCTCTTCTGGACTTAACCTTTCTTTCACTCATTTCCACTCCTTCGCTATTAATGACGTAAGTGAGAAATTCAACTTCTTGGACATGAAATACTGATTTTTCTGGGTTGACCGCTAGCTGGTTCTCTTTTGGTCTCTGCAGGACCTTTTTAACTAGATGAATATGGTCCTTTTCGTTTTCTGAATAAATTAGAATGTCATCTAAATAGACGACAACGCCTTGGTCTAGAAATTCCCACCGTATTTCATGTATCATTGATTGGAAAGTAGCGGGCGCATTAAGTAATCCAAATGGCATTACCACGTATTAATGATGGCTGTAACAGCATTGAAACGCAGTTTTCCATTCGTCTCCTTCAGCTATTCGTACCAAGTAGTACCCCTTTTTAAGATCTATCTTGGAGAAAATCCGGCATCCTTCCACACGATCTCTGAGTTCCCCCGTGATAGGTATTGGGTATCTATCCGCGACGGTAACTGAGTTCAACCCTCGGTAGCCGACCACTAGTCGAAGTTTGCCATCCGCTTTTGGAACAAAAAGAATCGGGCCGCCAGCAGGTGATTTACTTGGTGGGATTTTCCCCTGTTGTAGCATCTCATCCAAGTACTTCCTAAGCTCCTTTAGTCGCATCGCCGATAACTAGTAAATTGGCCCCCAAGGTGGTTCTTCCCCATCCTTAATTCTGAGGGCATGATACCATTTTCTTCTAGGAGGCATTTGCGTAGCAACTTCCTCCGCAAAGAGTTGCACATAATCGTGGTATTGTTCGTGGATTTTATGTATGATGTTTTTGACTGGTTCGTCCTTGCCCTGTATTCGTCCTATGACCTGTGCACTTTGATCAAAAACTACCATTTCATCATACTCCCACATATTCCCCAATCCTTCATCGACTGCCTGGTCCGGACATGAATTTCCGGCAAAATACCAATTTTCGGGTTGTTCAATATTTGATAAACCGTGTACCATACACCAACCGAGAGTGATAATAAGGTCGTAGTTTACTGCGTTCGCAATATCGCAGGAGATTTCCGATGGGTGGGAGTTAGTCCTGATCGCTAACAAAATGGGGCCTGTGAAATGTTTTCCGCCACTTTCATTGGCCAGCAATCGAAACCTGAGATTTCTCCAGTATTTTGACTTATTTTATAGGGAATATCATATTCTCTTACAAGACAAGAATTGATTACAAAGATATTGGAACCAGAATCTATTAACACGAGAACCTGGATTCTTTTTCCTTCCTTTTCGATATGTGCGATACCTTCTCGGTGGCTGTATCGCCTTGGTCGCTGTGTCTTTGTTTTCTTCCGGACTTCGACGAATATATCAGCCTCCCATTTTTGGGACATTTTGTGGATGTTTGTGACCATGCCCGCAAAGCTTCGGTCAATAAGACCTCGTCAGCCAAATTAGTTCCTGTTAGCTTTTTTCTTAATACGGTTCTTACCTTTGTCTTTTGGCATTTCGCCAACACTTGAGGAGAGAGATAGCAGTTGTTGGGTTGCGTGCCATTCTTTCCATCCCAACCTTTTGGTCATCGGGCAGCCCACTACTAGTGGTCTTTACTCATTGCCGAAGGGTTCCCTCTCATCCTGGCTTTACAACCTGCAGGTTCTTTCTGGGTGGTATCCACGATCATCCAGATAGGTACATAGTATTACCATCGGGTTCACCGGGCTGGCCGATTACCATGTTCTATCCTTCCCGCACTTGTTCTCCACCCTCTTTCCATGAGATCATATTCATCACAGAATTCATACGTCAGTACTGTCGAATCAATTCCAGGGAGACTGCACTCGTGAGAAGCAAGTCTAGAGCCTTGTCTCATGTGCATCTGATAATGGCTCTTGAGTGAAGTAAGGCTCGCTACTCCCATGGTCATCTACCTCGCCCTACTGACTCTCTCTAATATGATTTCTCCTGACTTCGTTCTAATCCCCCGTGCATCCTTATCGTAGACCCTTGAGTTTCCCGAACACGTGTCTGACTACCATCATATATTTTCCGCAGTTGATGTGTCCGGGGTCCTTACCACCAGTGGGTGGGGTAGGTTTTTCTCGCATCGTTTTCTTCGATCCCGATAGATCTGCGAGCATATTTGAGCACCAGTCATGTGGACTACGGGATCGCCATCATCGTCGGTGTCGAATTTGTGTAGTTCTCCATTTCATGATTTCAAAGGTTTTCCCAAACTCGTGTGGGTCTTTCGATCGGGGTGACTTGTGCCCTTTGTGGATGTGGTTGGTTTCCTTTAACCAAATTCAATCGTGAACGTCCTTCATTTCGTTGGTGATCATTGCGATCCTCCTTACGATTACCTTTCCAAGGAGCCCAATGAATTGCCGTTACTTGCGCATCCTTTCAGCAAGTTTTCCCTTTGTGGTTCATTAACCCACATCCTGTACGCCACATATTTTTCTTTCTTTCGTCAATGCGGGTTTGTGGATTGCTCTTGTGCATCCTTTCCCATTCCGCGGGGCTCGACGATTTTTCAGCCTTATTTAGAGGTTAAGGTCCTAACTTCTTGCCTGGCCGCCTTCTATGCTGGGCACTGTGCCTTGATGTATTGCTTACCCTTTTTGATGATTTTGGCTCCCCTCCTTTCCTCATGGCGGTCCTTTATTTCTGTCGTCTTGACGCGGCTCTCTCTTGTAGCAACTCTTTGATCCAGTTTCCATTCTTCATAACATTCACCACATTCCCTTAGTGCACTTAACCATTCTTCATCGAGATCCTATTGTTTCAAGGATAGCCGTTCCAGTATTTGTAGTGGTACTTTTTCCTCTGGCTTTCTTCGGCACGCAATACTGGCCAAATTTACCTTGATGTTGAGGTTTACTATTTTGAATTAGAAGGTAGAAATCTTCCCCTCGTATTTAACCTTATCCATTTCTCGAAGTGCCTCTGGGTCCTCTTCGGTACTAGCGTATCGATTGGTAATTTCCAGACAGAAACTTCGCCAATGGATGAACCCTTCAATTGTCTTGTGGCCTCGTTCACCGGTCATAGCGCATCGATACCAATTTGTGAAGTGCGCAAGGTTATCTCCTTTCGTCCTACTGATGGCATATTGAATCCAATGCATATGTTTTTCCCAATATTGTTGGTTTTGTCAGAAATAGTCTTCCCATTGGAGTAGCCATGTTTTCACGTTTGGGCAGTCCTTTGCTTCGAAGATTTGTGCCATTGTGGTGTCCTATCTTTTGGCACTGGCCAGACCTTTGTTTACGGCTTCCATAAGTAGTTCCATTCAGTCGTAATCCAGGTCTTCTTTGGGCATCATTCCGCGCCTAGCTTCTTGTTACCTTCATTTCCACCTTCGTCAATCTTCATCAGGACCTTTGTAGCTTTTGCTGCGGGAAGAACTACTTGATGAACTATCGTCATCATCAACGTCGTCCCCTGGATTATCTCTTGGACCATGCGGCGGTCCTCGCCCTCTACTACTAGGCCCTGCTTCCGCCTCTTCTCGTTGCGGGGCCTTTGCTTTTCCTTTTTGATTCACTTGAGAATTTTGGCTGTCCTCAGGTGCAGGGATCCAAGACTGACTACTTCCTCCTTGGTCAGCACCTGATGGTCGCTGATTAACCTGTGCCGAAAAATTATCCAGTAGTCATTTCAATTCCCCAATTTCTGCATCTTTCCGGGCTTCAAATTCCCTATTAAACCGCTGGTTTCTTGCTATTTGTGCTCTCACATCCTCGTTTTCTTCTTTTTGCATAGCTAGTTCCCTTACCAATTCGTCGCCGTATGATTGTAAGGTATTGACTTTCTTTTCCAATAAGAGATCACTGGCACGCGATTGTGCATCAGTTGTCCCTATGTTGCTATGCAATTGCTGGCTAACTTCTTGTTGCCGCTCCGGCTGCTGACAGATCTTGTTTTCTTCGGTTCTTCGTCTTAACTTGGACCGGTCCCATGCTTTACCACTTGCTAAAGTAACAATTTCTAGGTTTTTCTGGAGATTTTCTACCTCTTCATCGACTAGTTCCTCTCCTTCCTTAACCTTCGTCCAAACATCTTCCAAGTCTGCCACTAGGCATTGTTGCGAGTTTGAGCGAGTATTGAAAGCAATGTGCTGTCGATCTTGGGTTTCTTTTGCCTTTCGGTCAATACTTCCTATTACCAAATCAAGCTCGGTCATAAAATCTCTCCCAGTTTGTCTGGCCTTAGCTTGAGGTCCTTGGAGTAGGGTAGATTATCTTTCCAGGAAACTGAGCAATGGTTTTGGAGGTCCTCCAGGGGTTGGTTGTACCAAACCCCTCATCTTAGACTGTGATCGCCTTTTATCAACCCTGGATGGGGGCCGCATGACAGGGGTTCCACTTCGACTTGGAACCTAACTACCAGGAACCAGGGGTGGTTCCCACGTTGTAGTTGAAACTTGGTCAACTCCATCATCGTCCCAGCCTTCCCTCATGATTTCTACTTCTCCCATAATCTTTAATGCCATATCCAAGTAAGTTTCTTGACTCGGCTTTGAATCATTGATTTAGTGGTAAAAAAGGAATCGTTCGGTTGTCCAACCGTCCTTTACCATTGTATCACGTAGGATTTTGACAGTAGACAGATGTATTCCACTAGCCATGATCCTCTGGCGTATCCTGCCCAAGTGATTACGTATTTGATCCGCGACTGGCGGTTACCAGCCACGATTGGCCTTTTTTGCCAATGGTGTAGAACTATTCTTGTCATCAAAGTTAAGAATAATTTCACCGCAGGGGTGTTTCCAAATAAGTGAGTTTGGTGATTTTTCGACCTAATAAGGTTTTCGCTGCTTCACTGTTATGGGTCTCCATTTCTCTTGTTTGACTATTGGAGATTCAATAGAACAAGCTAGTGTCATACTACCCTGCTTGTCTGGCTGGAAGTCGTCCTAATCGTCTTTGTCCCTAGGGGTTGTTAAATACACGGGAAGTGGTTCAGATACGTTTTGCGTAGCCGCTGCCTCTTCTAAGATGAAGCAGAGGTAATAACTCAGGATAACAGCAAGCATTGTTGAGATCACTTGTCACCGTTTTGTGTCAATCGTGCCTCAGTGACGGAGAGGCTACCAATATAGTGTTACGGGTAACCAACTCAGAGCTCAGTAGAGTAAGGTTAAGTGTTACGGGTTCGATAACGGAGTAGTGTCAGGAAGGAATCGCGATTTTATCGGTAATCCTCGTTTCACTCAAACTACTAAGAATATGAATTGTAGGTAATAACTTGTTATATTGATAAGATCTGTTCTCCGCTGCTGTGTGTCGAATAGCAGGGAAGGAACTCTTATATTTATATCCTGCGCGAGTTCCCGCGGCCAATACATCTGATACCTATACTAGCTAAGTACCTGTGCAACAACTAGTAATCTTTCGTCTTATCAATATTAAGTTTGAACACTGGTAGACCCTGAATAATTTCACACTTCTGGTCATTTGCGTTTTTTTACTTCGTCTTCTTGAGCGTGTACGGGACTCCGCCAGTCAGAAGTAAACGATGCCCTTGCTGTATGAACTTTACTCACAGTATGCCGTCCAAATGCGAACATACTAGTTGTTCCTCTATCATTGAGGTGATCAGTCTCAATTGCAGACAACAGTAACAACACAGAGGCATGACTGCATTATCTTTAAGTAGAGTTAGTAGGCTCTGTGCTCCATCGCTTCTTTGATTTGCCTAGCGAGAATGGGCTTGCAGCTACATCTTCCCCACTCCCGTCCGTTTGCAGACCTATGACTTAATTGTAGTCGGTCAAAGTGAAGCATTATTGATCTCTGATTCGGTAGGCTTTTCCGCTCACGCAGATATCATTTGCATCATATACTGGATTCCAGTTGTATGAGCAGTGCACACTACCCACCTCCTATATCCTGCGAACAGCTTCCGGTCGGAGGGACGACGACGACATATACGGTGTTATAGGGGTGCTGCCAATTATGCAATTTTTGCTGGTAACTAGCAACTTCACGCCGTACTGTACACGACGTCCAGGCCCTACATCGGGGCCCTAGGCGGGTCTTGGGATTGCATATGCCTAACCGGGAGGAGGGCAGAGGCACCGGCGAGCCAGGTAGAGGGGACGCCGGTGGGGAGATGAAAGTCAGGAGAGGCATACCGGGCGCAAAACCTGTGGCCGTGGAGAAAATGAAACGGGCCAGATTGATAATGAGTGGGGCCGAAGACTAAACGGGAGAATCTGGAACCGGGCTGGATATACCCTGAAGTTGGGAAGCTCTTTCCTGGGCTTTAGCCGAATAGTGGAGGATCGCGTGAATTAAGGTCTTATCAGTCTCCTCGCAAAAGGGGCACAGGGTCGAGCTGTCACAGTTAGACCATGAGATATGGGAAGCGAGGTAGCTCTTGCCGTCCCTCATCTGATGAAGAAGGCCAGCGGGGAACTTGAACAAGCCCATCAAGGTGTGAGGAGTAAAGGAAGGAGGAAACCTGTAGGAGGGGGGGGGGCAGTAGGTCCGCCGTGGAAGGGAGGGTGGAGGCGATTACCGGGGATTTAAGGTAGCCGTAGGTTAGAGCGCCTGCCGGATTTTATGGGCGAGGGTGTAATAGGTTAGGGGAGGCCAGGGGGAGCTTGTCAGGTAAGAGGTCCATGACTGAGAAGGCGATGGCACGGAGGGGGAGGTGGCTGCTTGTAGCAGAGGGGGCGGTGGACCAAAGGTGGGGGCGATAGGAGCCGCGCAGACGGGCCAGGAGGCGACGCTTTGAGGGGGCGCACCCGTGGTCCTCGGTAGGGACACACAGATCAAGGCGGGCAGGCGCAGGATTGATGTGAGGAGGAGAATAAACGATCCGAAGGGCAGCGAGCTATCTTTTGTGCTGCAGGGCCAGGAACATAGGTGGGAGGTAGGCTTCGCGGTAGAGGATAGCGGGGGCAGTGGCCCTGAAGCAGTTGGTGATCCAAGGAAGGACCTCATGCCAGAAGGAGTCAAGTTTGCGTAGGATGGTGGCATTAGGGACAAGGAGGTCAGCACCATAAGTGAGGACTGGGAAAAGAAGCCCGACAGCAAGTTTCCGACAACACCAGGGGGAAAGACCTTTCCCGGTGGGGCGGAGCCACTTGACAAGTGCAAAGGAAGGCTAGGCCAGGGCCAGGCGGCGGTGGAAGTGTGAGGAGGTTTCCAGGGAGGGGGTGAGCCAGTAGCTGAGCAAAGGTAGCTCCGCTGTTGGATTGAATAGAAGGAAGTTGATTGAAATAGGGGCATGACGGACAGGATTAAGCTCCCTACAGGTGCGCCAATGGATAAGCTCAGTCTTAGGAACCGAGAAGGGGACCCACAGGGGGGCCGCGCGATTGCAGAGAGAGAGGAAGGTACGTTGAGAGAGCCTGATGTTAGAGCGGTAGGAGGAGGAGACCAATGTGACGAAAAAATCATCAACGTAGGAAATTACAACACTACTGGGGATAGAAATGTGATGGCGAGAACCATAAAGAATAAACAAGAGAGGAGAAATTGGGGATCCCGGAGGGGTTCGCACGTACACAGGCGAAAAAATCCCTCTGGTGGCTGGGAAAACGAGGCGGTATTGTTGGGAGGTGAGAAAGGACGAGTTCTATGAGACCAGAGACTTCGTGGTGGAGAAGCGGCGGAGCATAGTGCAGAGTTGGTTTGAGTTGACATTGTCGAACACACCTTTTATGTCAAGGAAGAAGCAGGAGGCCTTGAGGCCTCTGGTCTGGAGGAGGCGGACTTCATGTTAGAGAGTGGCCACTGCGTCGTAGCAGCTGAGCACAGCCTATGAACTACAGTGGTGGAGATTGAGGAGGGGCGTTGAGCGGGAGAAAGAAAAGAGGCGATATGCCATGATTCTTTCCAGAATCTTCGAGACCATTTCCAGGAGGACAATGATACGGAACGAAGCTGGGGTGGAGTAATCAGCCTTGCCGGGCTTGTCATGGACGATGCCATTCGCTTTCTTCAGGGAGGGGGGGCCATAGCCTAATTGCTTTTACTTTTACTTAGTTTTTCATTTAATTGAAGTGGTACAAAGAAGGAATGTGCAGCTTGCGCTATGAAACCTCAAAAACCCCCACCTAGGCCAGGCCCTCCCGAGCTGTCAGAAAACCGTCAAGGGGTATAAAAACTGATCCCTGAAAGCCACCTCTCTCCAGTGACGAACCATTAAACCACCACAAGAACGCCCTGTAATCCAAAAGAAACAACGTGACAGTGAACCCCCAAAACCCTACAAGTGAAAAACAACCCCCCAGATCCAACCCTAGCTGCGTCCTGGCCCTTGAACCAGAACTAGCCAGAACTAAAGGCACCAGATGTACCGAAAAGGAGGTGCCAGGGGAAGCCCAGAGAGTAGTAGATCAATACAGGTGACAAAGGTGTGTGGCAGGTCGAATCAGGGACCCCAGCCCTCTTGGCAAACAAGAGAAGCCGCAGTATGATGCCAGCTGGATGTGAAAACGGGTAGTAGGGTGCCAGCCAGTAGCAGTTGTTTAGGGTGCAAGGCAGGTGGAGGAGCAAGGTAGTGGGGTATCAGCCAAAGAATCACAAGGCCAGGCAGGCCGGCGGAGGGAGGGAGGAACCGTAGTGAAGTGACGGAAACAAGGTGAAGGAAGGGGGGGGGGGCAGGAGGTTGCCAGCCGATCCCATGGGGGAGAAGAGAGGAGGGGTAGACCCAGGCGTAACCCAACTATGAGAAACGAGTTAGTATCTTTCTAGGCAGTTCTCAAGCATCCTCACACATCCAGGCTTATTACCGGTTCTCTCATGTAGTCCCTTTATTCTCTAAGAGGAAGCGTTACTTAGTGGGACGGATACCACCACCAGGATGTGTGAAGGAAAGGGAAGTGCCGAAATCGACCATGGCCTGTTGGAAAAGCCCCTGAGGGGATTCCCAGGTTTCCGCTTACCGCAAACTGTATTCACAGCCGTCTGAAGAATCAAGAATGGGCATACCCGACCATGTTGATGCTAGGCGAGGTGCATAGCAAAAGCGGGAAAATGTGGAGAAACAACATCCTGAGATGCTGAAATGGGGTAGGAGGAGCGGTCATGAGGGTAGACCTCAAGAGAGAACAGTCAAGATGATGCCCGAAGGGAAGAAAGTGATAAAAGTGATGGCCAGCACTCCCCAAGAGGGAGGGTGCTGGACCCGAAAAGTGGTGATAGTTTCTCTGATGTTGAGTCGTTCCCGATTAGGAAGTAAATTTCAATGACTGGAGTTGAAAAGGAGACAGAGAATGCCATAGCCTAGTAGCTTTCTTTTCTCTTTTTCATTTTCATTTTCCATCATATGTTTATTGATTCGGGCCCAAAAACGTACATACAGCTCGTGCTATGGCATACAAAAAGCCTTAATTCCAACGCAGTAACAAATGAAACCACAAAACTCAAATAACACAACCAATCCTTCAAAGCAGGAAAACACAATTCCTAGCATCGCCAACGATAACTAACGTAAAAAGTAAAGTAACCCTAGCTCAAAACTATAGTCAAAACTAAGGAGGATCATAAGTAAAGAACCCATCATCATAACCACCACCCACAGCCGACACCATGGGCACCCAAAAACAATAACAGCCAACAAGTAACGAGAACCAGCGCCAAAAATAACTACTAGTCGAAGGGGCAGACCCCCAAGGCCCCATGAGGAGGAAGCAGGGGAGGAGGACAGGGGCACCGGCGAGCCAGGCAGAGGCAACGTAGGTGGGTAGGCCGCGATCAAGGGAGGCATGCTGGGCGGGAATCCAGTGGTCGTGGAGGAAATGTATAGGGCCAAATTAATAATCAGGGAGGCAGCGGAGCGACCCGGGGCGACTGGCGCCAGGCTGGTGATACCCCGAAGGTGGGAAGCTCTTTCCGGGGCCTTAGCCGGAGAGTAAAGAATAGCGTGATCAAAGGTCTCGTCTGTTTCCTCATAGAAGGGGCACAGGGTAGAGGCATCGCGATTGGACCAGGAGGTGTAGGCAGCGAGGTAGCTCTTTCCAGCCCTCATCTGATGGAGACGGCCAGCGGAGAACTTGGGCAAGCCCATAAAGGCGTGAGGAGTAAAAGAAGGAAGGAACTTGTAGGATGAGGGGGGCGGCAAGGCAGCTCAGGAGGCGAGGGTGGAGGCAACAGCCTTGGATTTAAGTGAGGCATAGGACGGGGCACCAGCCGGATCATACGGGTGGGGGAGCAGTAGATGAGGGTAGGCCAGGGGGAGATTATCTGGTAGGAGGTTCTTGAGGGAGAAGGTGATGGCATCTAGGGGTAGGTGACAGTGTGTAGCAGAGGGGGTGGAGAACCAAGGGTGGGTGCGATAGGATCCTCACAAAGGGGCCAGCAGGTGACAGTGTGAGGGGTCCGCCAGGGGTCCCAGATGGGGACACGGGGATCAAGGCAGGCAGAAGCAGGATTGATATGGGCCGGAGAGCAGAGGAGCCAAAGGGCAGCCAGCTTTCTCTTATGCTGTAGGGCCAGGAATATAGGAGGAAGGGAAGCTTGGTGGTAAAGGATGGCAGGGGCGGTGGCCCTGAAACAGTTGGTAATCCAGCGGAGGACCTCATGCCAGAAGGATTCGAGTTTGCAGAGGAGGTGGCGTTGGGTGTAAGGAGGTTAGCGCCACGGGTAAGGACTGGGAAAAGAAGACCAACAGCGAGCTTCCGACAGCACCAGCGGGATAGGCCTTTCCTGGCGTGACTAAGCCTCTTGACAAGAGCGATGGAAGCCCAGGCCAGGGCCAGTCGGCGGTGGAATTGCGAGGAGGGTTCGAGGGTAGGGGTGAGCCAGTAGCCGAGCCAGCGTAGTTCAGCTGTTGGGTTGAACAGAATGGAGTTGATTGACATGGTGGTATGACAGACCGGGTTGCGGTCCCTTGACGTGCGCCAATGGAAAAGCTCGGTTTGAGGAACTGAGAAGGAGAGCCCCAGTGGGGCTGTGCCACTGCTGAGGGTGTGGAAGGCACGCTGTAGGAGCCTGATGTTTGAGTGGTAAGAGGAGGAGCCAACCGTGATGGAAAAGTCATTGACATAAGAAATAACAACACCACGGGGGATGGAGATGTGAAGTCCAGAGACATATATAACAAACAGGACAGGAGGAATTGGGGAGCCCTGAGGGGTTCCCACAGACACTGGTGAAAATATCCACGGGGCGCCTTGGAAAACGAGGCGACACTGCCAGGAGGTGAGAAAGGATGAGATCCAGGAGACCGTATACTTTGGGGCGGAGAAGCGGCGGAGCATAGTGCAGAGTTGGTTGGAGTTGACGTTGTCGAACCCTCCTTTAATGTCAAGGAAGAGGGAGGAGACCTTGAGGCAAGTGGTCTGGAGGAGGCGGACTTCATGTTGGAGGGTGGCTACTGCGTCGTAGCAGCTGAGCCCAGCCAAAGAACCACATTGGTGGAGGTTGAAGAGGCGGGTTGAGCGGGAGAAAGCAGCGAGGGGATATGCCATGAATCTTTCCTGAATCTTCGAGACTGTTTCCAGGAGGACCATGATATGGAATAAAGCCGGTGTGGAGTAATCAACCTTTCTGGGCTTGTCCAGGACGATGCCATTTGCCTTCTTCAAGGAGCGGGGGTGGAAGCCATGGAGGAGCAGAGGGGTGACAAGGGATGGGAGGAGGTTTTTATTCGCCATGTGGATGTTTTTGGAGACCCCATACAGGATGGTTGTAACGGGGGCTCCCTGTGGGAAGATGGATCCCAAGGATGCGGCCGTACCGAAGCTTTCTTCGTACGAAAAGTGAAGAACAAATATGTAAGAGAGAAAACCTTAACGGTGAAACTTAATATCGTTAAGCC
>QLOI01000694.1:64942-89193 GCA_003313605.1 Tuber umbilicatum | reverse complement strand
GGAATGGGGGCGGGGTGCCGGAGGTTTCGGGGACCTGGACACCCCCCGTGTTGAACACTAGGGACGGGAAGGATGCATGTATGTATTTTTGCTGATGAACAACTTACTGCTTATCTTTAATACTCTCCTTACCTAGACTGCAACCAGTGGCCAAGTAGGCAAGAGCTCATCCTCTGAGTGATCAGGTACTTCCTGTGATGCTACCCTAGCCTCCTCTACCTAGGATACAAATATGTTGTATTCAACTACTGAAGAAAAAGACACTCCAGCCAGCCTTAATTGTACCAAGGTTGTGGCATGCAGCTACAACCAGGGGCACTCCAAGGAGTGCCTGACAGCTCAAAACAACTTTATGGCTCAACACAACTTTGTATTAGGTATAAGGATTCCCAACACCCTCCTCTGACTCAGATAAAGGGCACGCACGTCGCATGCAGCACCCTGTGTAGTTGCTTGCTACCAGCAAAAATCCGGAAATTGACGACCTTCCCATAAAACCGTATACATTGTCACCGTCCGACCGACCGGAAGCTGTTCACAGGATATATGAGACGGGTAGTATATACTACTCATACAACTGGAATTCAGTGTACTATATATAAAGTACTTGGATGAATAGAAAAACCCGCAGAACTATGAATAGATATAATATGCTTCACGTTGACTAACTACAAATAGTCATAAGTTTGTAAGAATAGACAAGAGTTTAGAAGACGTAGCGGTAAGGTCATCTTGCTAGGCAAATCAAAGAAGCGATGGAGCACTAAGCCTACTAACTCTACATGAAGACAATGCGGTCATGCCTCTGTGTTGTTACCCTTGTCTGATGTTGAGGCTGATTATCTCAGTAACAGAGAAATGACTAATATGTTTGTATTTGGGTGGCATATTTCAGACTAAGTTCATATGGCGAGGGCATCAGTAATCTTTGACCGGTGGAGTCTTGCACACACTCAGGAAGATGAAGTTAGAATAGCCAAATGGCCAGAAGCAGGAATGTATTCCGGGTCTACAAGCGTTGTACTCTGATTAATAAGCCAAAAAAATGTGCAGTTGCTGTGGAGGTACTTAGTTAGCACAGGTATTAGATGTACTGGCTGTGGAAACTCACGTGGGATATAAATATAAGAGTTCCTCTCCAGCTATTTAGTCTAGGCAGCAGCGGAGAAGAGATCTTATCAATATAATAAGTTATTATCTACACTTCATACTCTGAGTAGATTTAGCAAACCGATTATTGGCAATTACAATTACAAGGCCTTTCTGACATTACTCTATTATCGAATACCTTAATGCTTAACCATACTCTACCGAACTCTGAGTTGGTTACCTGTAACACTTTGTAGCTTATTATAGTAACTTTGTAGCTTACTATTGTAACTTTGTGGCTTACCATAGTAACTTTGTAGCTTACTATAGTAACTTTGTGGCTTACCATAGTAACTTTGTGGCTTACCATAGTAACTTTGTGGCTCAGAACAACTTTGTAGTTCCACTCTTCAAAGTTACTATGGTAAGCCACAAAGTTGTCTTGAGCCATAAAGTTTTGTTGAGCTGTCAGGCACTTCTTGGAGTGCTCCTGATTGTGAGCTTGCGAGCATCTGGGGTTGTGGCTGCATGCCACAACCTTGGCATGATTACCTGTGCCACAGTCAGCTCATCTTTTTTGGCTACACAAAAAGTCCCGCTATCTTTTTTTGAAATTACAGGGTCTCTGCAACCTCCTAGAAAACTATCGCACTCATGATAGTTATTAACTATCACTACAATTGATACCAAATGTGAAAATAGCACCATAGAACCTGCCCAACTTCTTTTCCGCTAAATGTAGATGAGAAGACAAGACTGAAACATGATGTCGCAAACTTAAAATCTCTGCCTCCTAAGCAAAAGATTTCTCGACAGCCCTCACTAGGACCTGCCCTAACCTGGATTCCTGAGTGACTAACAGCCATGAATTTCTCTTCTTAGCCATAATAACAGTATTTGTCAATAAAGGAGGTATCAAAAGTAATGATAAGGATAATAAAATCAATTATAGTAACAAGTTTATCAATGAAAATAAGCGCCAGTGATGACCTTAAGAATAATGAATTGAAGCCATCATAAGAAATGAGTCAATGACCCTGACTGGCCAAATCCCAAAACATGACATGTTACAAGAGGTGAAATATAGTTGGGAGCTGGTTGTTATAGAGACAGTTGCATCACTATGACTTTTGTCTAGTGGCTCTACTTGAAAAGTTAAAAATAAAAAAATTTGTACAGCACAGGGTTTATTTTGCGGGTTAACCTAAATTAACTGTTCGGATACTTTATTCCTATGCCTCGTAACGGCGACGGAGTTGTTTCACCGGACTCTATTACCTGAACCAGTATTGCTCACAGTTGATCCAGTACCGGATGTCACAACAGTAACCGAGACGGGAACGAATACTGCCAAGAAAGTTAGCGGCGCAGCCACTCTCTTGATCAATGTCGCCTTAACCAAGTCGCTTGCTGTGCTGCTGCTAGCAGGACCCTCACTCCCATGACAATAGGCACTGTTTAATTTTGGACTCTCAAACAACAGACCATACTTGTGTGAACGACCTGCTCGCTCACTTTTACAGGTAACTGGCGATGGCTGCGTGGAATAGGTTTGGGGCTGCTGCTGAGTGAGGTTGTTTCTCATTGGCTGTAGGGAGTTGGACAAGGTCGCTTGAGTAGTTTCCAAAGACCTGGGAGTGGAGCTAGTACTGAAATAGGTTAGAAGATAATCGGATCCTGTGCCCTCTTCCATTCATCTTTCTCGCCTTTTTCTCAACCGCTTTCTGCGGCTGCCCTCTCGTCCCTGAGTGCTTGAGGATTCGCCTCGCCTCAAGCTTCGACCACTCGTACCATCACTCCCACCTCCACTACAGCCTACCCCCCCAATTCCCTGCCACCCGAGAACCCTCGCTCTCGCTCACTTGCTTCGACCCTTTCAACCTCCACCCAACCCCCTTCGACCATCGAACCAGCACAGTCCACGCAACGCAGGAACACAAACAATATACCGGTACCCTATAACTTCATCCCTTCCCAACATCCCCTCCCAACTTCTAGAACCCGCTAAAAGCAAATAAAATAAAATCTCAAAACGCAACCGACAAACAACGCGGCACACTATTTGATCGAATAGTTACGGTTTACTTAACCAGCCTATACCCTGATTCTACCTCCTAGTCTTCACCCACTGGCCTGTTTCCCCTCAAAACCTGGAGTCGCTCCCGCTTTCGTTATCCTACTCTATGCAATTTCGTCGAGATTCGCCATAGCTGCTTTCTTCTCGTCTACCCTCTTTTTGGTTTCTGGGGTCCGGAGAGGCGGCCTCACTGAGGCCTCGTCCTCCGTCTCGTCTTGCCATCACCACCCTTCACTCCGCTATTCACGTCCCTCGGATTTTGTCTTGGTCGCGACGCTGGCAATGGATGGCCCTTCATCTGAGAATGGTTCTCACCCTGGGACATTGGCACACCAGCACCACAACCCGCGGCGACATGACGAGGCATTCGTAACGCCCACTACCACACCTACTGAGCGTCCGGAACGCAGGAGAAAAGGCAAATTTCCAGAGGGTGTAAAAACGGGCATTGACAGACCCATATCGAAAGAAAAGAACCTTATGAGCAAATCTTCTAATACTCAAACACTTCGTTGCGGGCATCAGTTTACGGTGGGAAACATTAGCAACGGTTTGATATATTTAAGGTAAATCTCCATTCGTTTATTTCGCCACGAGGAGCGGCATGGACCGAGATTTGCGACAGAGTGCCAGAGACCGCATGGTGGCATTGGTCATCGGTGAGGGTTGGAAATACCCTTTAGGTCTCAGATTGGGATTGCTGGCTACGGCCGCGGCCTTTCCTAGGGCTTGAGTATATAGGAACGTGTTGAATGTTTGCTGAAACCCACTCTCTTCACAGACCTGTTGCTCGACCAGCGCGCGGTATACAACGGTTTACGTTACCACCCACAACTCCACCAAGTTCAGCCGAAGAGCCGGGGGGTAAAGACTGGCAACAGGGCCGCAGGGAAAGTGGGGACCGACCATCCGGGAAACAATTACCTCCAACACCACCCCCAAAGACACCGACTCGTAAACGCTCCTCCGTACTGTCAGACGGGGACACCTCGGATTCTTATATGAAATCATCACCCCCAATACCACGAACAAGGCATCGGCGTGCATACTCCTACAGCACTGTCGGCGAAGATGTAACGCCTCACAAACCACCGGATCTCGGCGGCTTTCGAATGAAAGTTGAGCAAGTCGGCGGACCAAGCGAGGAGCGCCCTCGGCCAAGAACAGCTGGCCACAAAGAGACATGTCGGGCACTTGATGTACAAATCCCCGATTACAGTCTTGGCTCTCCTCACTTTTCCCCAAACGGGACACCCTTTCTTTTTGGCGCCTCAAGTCTTCATGTGCCATCGATACAAGTGGAGCGGGGATCTTCCCCTAGTCTTTCTCTCCAAGCTGATCTAAGGTGGGTCTGGCCTGGGGCGGACGCAAGGTCATATACACCTCCGGTTCCAAGTCGAGAGGCTTCTCCATTACCGCCCGAGCTATTATCAGGTGGCCAAATTCAACGTGCCACATCATCACTGTCTTTAGCAGGAATGTCTCGTCTTAGAATATCTCCGGAAATGTACGATATTTTGTCTTTTCCACCGAGTTCTGAGGATCCTTCAGTTGTTCGATACGATAAACGGACCCAAGAAATTACGGCTGCTGTGCCAGCGAGGATAATATCTCAGATCACATCGGCAGAATTTGTAGATTACCACCTTCTCTCCGACTTTTTTCTAACATTCCGGCTATTCATGCAGCCGTCCGATCTTGTTGCATATCTTGTTGCTCGGTTGTGGTGGGCCATCGATCGCGAAGACGATATAGGGAGGGTGGTGCGGGTTCGGACCTTTGTCGCAATTAGGCACTGGCTTCTCAACTATTTTGCCGACGATTTCATTCCTTCACTGCCCTTAAGAGAGGATTTTGCGAAAGCTCTAAATAACCTGTCAAATGCAGTTCGTGAAAGTGGTCAACCTTCGGATATGAAGATAATCCGCGAGTTGAAGAGATGTTGGAGAAGGACATGTGCTCTGTACTGGGATACACCTACTTGGTCTGATGTGAGCATCGATCAGGACATTCTGCCAGGTGGCCCGCCAGGGAGTAGGTTCGACTCCTACAGGCCCCTGTCAACATTGCTACACCCCAGGAAATCCGCGCCTAGACTTGGAGCGTTGCTGCCAGCAAAATCCCCGTCGCTCCCATACTTTCCTCTAGAGAACAGGAGCAAATCGACCCCTGCACCATCTACCAGCTCACCTTTGAAACCAAAACCATCTCAAACCACTATATCGTCGGATGCAACCGGATCGGTAGAGGGCGGTAAGAAATATCGCCCTTCTCCTCACAAAAGGTCAGGTTCATTTTCAGACGCATTAAGAGACACCCGGCAGCCTCTTCCACTCCCAAAATCAATTGCACGTTCGACGCATCTTCTAATGGCTTTACCCTATGCTAGCTCGTTGGTCAGAGGAAACCTATTTCCCCCAACGCCAGCATACGTACAAGTTGTGGCGCCTTCTACACCAGTTAGTGAACTATCTAGCTATGGGTTCCTCTCTCCTTCACACGCAACCAGTGGTTCTGTAGCCACGCAATTTGCGAGGAGAGATTGTGATCTAAATCAAGGAAACAAGACTCTGCATGGCCCTGGTATGAAAAGATTTTTGGGGAGCGTGCGTAGAGCGTTAAGCGGGAAGGTGGGGAGCGGCGCCGGGCCTTCTGGTAGTGGTGGTGGTGGTATGCGCTCACCACTTCCAGCGGCTAGGCCAGCTCGTAGCAGATCTCTCGGCCCACCACCCGACAGCTTATCACTATCTAAATTTATGGCTGCAAGTTCACCAGGAAACAAGGTTACTATACTTGAAAACGGCAAGGCGGCGAGGATCGATCTACTAGGAGCAGGAGTAGTTGAAGCGTTCCAACGCGCAATGCAAGAGGAATCGTCCAATGACGATGGCGAGTGGATATCCTACGACGTCACACAAATTGAAGGAGAGAAAGGGAGCTCTTTGCATAGGAACCAAATTCAGTTGGACAGGGTCGGCGATGGTGGGCTATTATTGAGGACCGGACTTGGAAGTGCTTTGAGTGAGGATGGAAGCATTGCCCCGGAGCCTTCGGAAATCCCACCCCCCTCAACTGTAAGGCAGCCAGGTTTTCGGGAAGCTGTTGAGCAGCTTCCGAATTTTGGACTGGCTGAATCAGTTATTTCGGAACTTGCCAATATAGTGGGTGAAGCTGGAAGTATCTATGATCGGAAAAAATTCCCAGATAGGGGTTTTCGGTCATCTATATTTTCAGGAGAATCTCGGCAAGCTCGGAGGAGTAAGTCATTCTCATTCGAAAGAACACCCCATTTGTTCAGCCAGCACTACGGCGGTGCGCGTAGGAAACCGAGTGTATCTCCACGTCCTAGAGCTGGAGAGAGGTCCCTGCATCCGGCTCGCTCCTTCTCTCTCAAGCGTGTCCAGTCCAGTGTTAGTCAATTCAGCAGCAATCTAGATGATAACTCAGAAACGTTCAGTTACATTGGCTCGCCAGAGAGCAAGCTGGGAAACCTCCAGCCTGCCCGTATGCTAAGACGCAGGCCTGGTGGGGACCTGAGACTGGCAGCAACTGTGGGTGATCTAGATGGGCGACCAAGATCTGCTGGGTCTATAGGGACTGGTAATTTTTCTGATATGGGTGCTATTGGGACACCCTTGCAGCAAAGACCTAACTCAATTTGTGTAACTGAGAGTATACATCCGCATGAACGGGTGCCGACGGGAGTAATTTCATTAGGAGCAGTCGCCAAGAGCGAAGGTGTTCCCGTGGGTAGCACGCTAGCTGACGGGAGAGCTGGCTGTCCGGAAGCTGATGCGAAAGCTTCATTCGAAGCCGGAGTTCAAAAACTGAGAGACCTTCCGGATTTTGAAAGCGATGATGGTGGTATTGAGGTTGCATTGATGAAGCTCGAGGGTACTTATCAGAAGAGGGCATCTGATTCATCGCTTGGGAAGGAGAGGAATCCTACTCTGAGTTTTGCATCTGGTCGATCTTTTATCTCTCAAGACTCATTAGTGATAGTTGGGGATGCACACTCGGAGGGAACCTTCGGAATGGATGCCTCTGTCGATGACGATGAATATATGAGGCGGATGAAACGCAGACATAAGCAGGTGTTTGATCATGTTCCGCTTGATACGCCTCCTATCATGGAAGGAGGCTCAGCTGGGAATTCCTCTACAAATCTTTCAAATGGCGATGTGTTTAGGGACGAATCTGAAGCCTCAGGGCCCATTCTGGAGAGAGGCCTTTCGGTCAACAACTGGAATATCCGTGAGACGGTGACTTCTTCAAACCTATCGCTCCCTCCACTAGAACGTGGAATGTCATCTAGTTCTTCCCCCTTACACCGAGGCTTGTCACCACGCCCATCACCGAACGGAAGCGATCTACGCAAAATTGACACTGGGTTGGCAAAGTATCTAGACAAGAGTTCTAGTTCGGAACAAGTCAGGGATGATATAAGTGAGCTCTCATCCGAGATATCATTTGAAATGGTTCAGTCGGCCAGCAAGAGTGCGACAAAGTTCCCTCCAATGCAACCTGGGACTATTATCACAAAGCTTGGAATTCCTTCGCACCCTTTACGACATCCTCCATCACCACCTCTCACTCTCGAGAAAACATTGTCCACATCACCAAATAATGCAAGCCCTTCGACTGTCCGTCCGCCTCGTTCTCCCGTCAGCCCTCCTCAAGCAGGAACGTTTCTCAGATCAAGAGCTCCAGTGGAAGTGCCGGCAGATGGTTTTCTTGGCGGTAACGGCCCTCGTTATGATACGGAGCCAACCCTCCGGCCCGTTTCAATCCACTTGCCATTTATCCTCGCTTATGACTCGGAGCTGCTTGCGAAGCAGTTCACCCTAATCGAAAAGGATGCGTTAATGGAAGTTGACTGGAAAGAACTTGTTGAGCTTAAATGGTGCCAGACAAGCTCGGCTGTGAGAGATTGGGTTGAATTCTTGAACTCTGAGGGTACAAGGGGTGTCGAAGTGGTGATTGCTAGGTTCAACTTGGTTTGTCACCTGAGCTATAACTTAAGGACACCTTATTGACGAGCATATATAGATGTGTAAATGGGCTAGATCCGAAATCGTCATGACCAAAGATATTAACGAACGGGCCAAGGCCATAGTCAAGTTCATTCACATCGCGGCCCACGCAAGAAAGCTCCAGAACTTTGCAACTATGTACCAGATCACAATTGCCCTTCTCACTGCTGATGTGACCCGACTTCGACAGACATGGTCCTTGGTCTCGCCCGCAGACCTGAGCACCTTCAAGGAGATGGAAGCTCTAGTGCAGCCAGTACGCAATTTCCATAATCTGCGAGCAGAAATGGATAAAGTCACTGGAGAATCCGGATGTATCCCATTCGTTGGTATTTCACCCCTTTCGATTCCGCTCGTTACTATCCCGACTAATCACTAACATCCTTCTAGGGATCTTCACCCACGACCTCATCCTGAACGCTCAGAGACCTCTAGTAATCAGCACATCCCCGGACTCAGAACCCCTCATCAACTTTGAACGCCACCGCACCACCGCATCCATCGTGAAGCGCCTACTCCGCCTTATTGAAGCATCACACAAATACGACTTTAAAGCCGTAGACGGTGTCTGCGAGAGATGTTTGTGGATTGCATCACTCACGGATGAAGAGATCAGAGACTTGAGCAAGAGTTTGCAATGATGGACTGTCTTCCCTTTTTCTTCCGCTTCTTCTTCCTCTTGCCTTACCATCAATCCGCAGTCATGATTTCACGAGACCTAACACGAATTTCATTGTTAGCTCCACGGTTAGCGGAGGTCTCAATGATTGGAGCAAGCAGGAAAGATGTTACCGAGTTCTCCCTATTCCTTCTCTTTTTTCTTTGTACCATTTTTCCCAGCTTTACCCTTCTTATGACACCTTTTCTATTCCTACCCTCGAGCCCGGGTACCCTTCTCTTCTCTTACCGCTTATCCTAGTACTCTAATTTTCCTGTTTTGTCTCGTTCTGCACCCGGCGTTTTTATTAATTCACTACTGCAGCCTTTCTCCCTTCCGCCCCTTTTCTCCTATTGAAAAGCACCTTTGAAGGGGTCCTCTGGCAGCCCGGTCTGAACACAAAATTCGTGCCCCGATATGGTACAGCGCATTTTCCGTCCTGATACTTTGTGGTTATAGATTTTTTTCTTTTTTCTTTCCACCCTCGTTTTTTCTCTCCACTATTGAAGTTGGTTATAAGTGTTTATTTTACTTTATTTCGGAAAAGCTTCTACCTGCGCGCAGGTTTAGTTGTCGTGTTGGGCAAAAAAGCACTAAATCCGAGGCCCTTTGTACCATGACTTAGTTTGCACGCAGGGGTGGTATACATTGACTCTCTTTTATTTATTTATTTATTTCGGACAGGAAGGGTGGGAGCCAATAGCTTAAAAGGGGTGTTATGATATCTCTCTTTGTTTGTCCTTTTTCTCTTTTTCTTTTATAGTTTTATTTGGGTTTGGGTTTGGGTATGGGCTTGGATTTGGACTGGATTGGACGCAATGGTATTGTAGAGATAGGATCTTTGTTTTCAATCCCTTTTCCCTTTTTTGTTGAAACTCGGTGTATTGTAGCTTATTTAGTAGGTTAGGCTAGGTTAGGTTAAGCTAGTTGTAGTTTAGTTATGTTGGGTTTGAGAGCCGAGTTGGGAGTGCGGTTAATTTACCATAAACCGTTCACTGTAATCGAGTTTTGAATAAGTTTGTGAAATCGTGGACTTCCTATCTTAGCTTGAGCGGTGAGAAAGATGGAGAAGCCCTCGCACCGTCCTTTGCGCTTTTGTTTAGGACACTAGACCGGCACAGGATAATATCACGCTAACAATACTCGTATAATACCCGCCAACAAAACAGGACTTCGGACTCCAGAGTTCAAAGTTTAAAAAAGACACAATAGCCCCCCTAACAACCAAACTAACAAAACCATCTATGAACGAAAGACTAAAGTTCTTTCCCCTCCTACTCTTCTCAGGCAGCAAGATAAGGCGAGGCAAAACCGCCCAGATGAGGGGGGAATCGCAAAAAAGAGACTCCAACAAAGCAAGTTTAGAAGAGGATACCGGCGCCGCTAGGGGCGAGGAGGCAGAAAACGAAATGTCATGTAACTTCGCACCGTAAAGCAGAAAGAATAAGAGGAGAAATAGAACTCGTGATATAATAGGAAGAATAAAAGAGCAGACCTTACGCCACACCAGAACCCATGCGCTATAGCATATCATCTCATACCACTATCCCACCCCATTTTGTTCATTCCAGCGCCAGGGTGAAATGAGAGAGGTAGATGTTTCGCTGGTAAAAGTAGGGTATGGAGCCAAAAGGGAAGGAGAATCTGAAATGCGAGTAAGAAAATTACGAGATGGATAGGAGAAAGAAGAAAAGTAGTAATAATACGACAAAGTTCAGTTATACAAATTAGTCAGAAGGAAGGGAAGGTTAAGGTATAGCATTGTCAATGGTTCGAATAACAAGGGGTGTAGAGTAATACTCTACTACTGAGAAGTAGGAGGAATCCGGTCACGTGCCATATCGTATTCTAGTGGGTATCTAAGTTACAGTAAGTCACGTTAGCTCGTAGGTACTAAGAAGACCACGTGAGGGCAGAATCCATCAGGTTTCGTGTTGAATCAATCGAGTGAGACATCAGAGACGGGTACGAGCTTTCATGGGATTGAATTGGGAGGAGGCGGGTAGCGTACTTTCTCTGGGTTTTCTGTTTAAGCACTCTGAAATTGAAGTGGAATATTAGCCTCTTCTGTTCTTGTTGGGTCCATTGGTTAAGAATTGGGGGAGGGGGATGTCGAGGTGAGCGCACTTGACTTTCCGATGCACATAGTCCAGATCCGACTTCACCTCTTTGGCGACCTTCATACCTTCCAGGAAGCATCGTCTTGTTTCTGCCAGACGCGCTTGAGCTTCCTCCTGTAGGGCGATTAATTCTCGGGTTTTTGAGTTCAACATGCCAGAGCTGTGGCAACTTTGTCAGCACCTTTCCCTCCTCCGAATAAATAAGTTAGTGAACGGGATGTGACATACGTCTGAGCCTGCACCGCCAAACTCCGATCCAGTTGCAACGGATCAAACGCACCAGCCAGCCTCTCTGTCAGTAACGCAACTAGATCCACGTCCCCGTCTTCATTCTCCCCATCTGCGCTGCCGGCATATGAGCTGCTGCTGATGCTCGACGTGCTCAGCGACGGCGGGCCCTGCGCGTACCCGGAGTAGCGGATTGGGGTTGCGTCAGTGATGCCAGGCGATGTGCTTGATGAGGATGACGGGTGGTGGTGGCGGTGGTGGTGCGGAATCTGTTTCGGTGGAATGCTGGGGTAGGAGGGTAGTGAGTAGCTGGGGGCTCGGGAAGTGGGGGAGTGGTGGTGAAGGTCGCGGTCTTGTGGGTAGTTAGTGTAGCGGTCGTTCATGGCAACTTGCTTTGCCGGACGTTTGACAGGTAAGTCAATGGTGGATTTGGGTTAGGTAAAGTTACTGCCTTGAAGGTCTGGGTTTGTTTGGAGCACCGTAACACATGTGCATGTATGATTTTTTTTTAAAAAAAACCCCAAAGTATAAACGTGGGCCCCAAAAAAAGAACCTTGAGTTTGAAGAAAAAAGAAGAAAAAAATACAAGAGGGCGTAAGAAATAAAAGAAAGAAAACCTGTTTCCTGCAGGCGAATAGGGAAAGCTCGCCTCTTGGAAATTTTGGTGATTCGGGTGTAAGTGCACGAACGGTCGGATCCGGAGTTGCTTCTCCTTCTTCCTCTCCTTCCTCTGTTGGTAGAGTGCTGCGTAATTATTTTTCCTTCAAACCTAACTCGACCGCAAACCAAAATAAAACGGGGCCACCACTAACAAAGTGGGTATGGGGAGTGTAAACCGGTAGAAGGGGAGGGCAAAGTGAAACCCTGTGATAGAATTGATATTCCGGCGTTTGTTGGTTCGTGGAAGCTTGATCGGTAAACGGCGCACTTCACTCCTTTATCATTTTCCGATCCGGACCAACGTCTGTGTCCCTCCCTAGTCTGTGTCTCGGAGGGTCATCATAGCGCTGTATATTGAATGGGAAGGAAAAGGGAAAGAGAGATGGAAGGAGAGTGTGTGGAGCTGGATGATGATGGTGGTGGTGATGAAGGTGGGGGTTTGCTTGCTATGCTTACCTGATTTGCTCCGCTTGCTCGTCCGTCTTGCTTTGCTGTTTGTTATAATCATCCGTGATGTTTTTTTTTTTTTTTATGAGTTGGCAATCATTGTTTGCTTGCTTGCTCCTTCTTCTCTGGATGCTTCTGTTCAGCAGGGTTGACCGGTGACAAACTTCGACAAGAAGTGCGCAGTACTAGCCTGGCCGGACGGTAACAATACTGGCGCATCACTCCTGCTTGCTTTTCCTTTTCCATTCCCCCCCCCACAGCAAACCCCCCTAATCACAAAGATATAATCCAATGTTCCCTTCCTCACTTCAACAAACCGCTCCAACCCTTTATTTCCCCCGGGATTGACACCACTCTGCACAGCAATGAGTTGACAATACACAATTCGTTGTTTTGTTTGTTTGCTCGCCACTCAATTCGCAATGTATAGAGAGACACAGCAATGTTATATTAAGAGGCACGAGCAGCTTAATCCTGCCAGGCACCAAGACGAGAGATAGATTGATATATAATAGTTCAACTTGTATAAATTATATGATTGAGGGAAAGTACTGTACTCGTAGGCACAATTCTCTCACCTAACCCATTTGTATCATACCCATGCATTCCGATCTACTGTTTGCAGCAAGCTGTAAGTTGCCGTCAGCCCTGCGGCCGCAGATGGGTGAACCGCCAAACCGGTCTCACCCCCAACTTCCCGACATCCAAACGATTCGAGGATGCCGCTAGGCATAGGGTCCCGATACAATGATATAATACGGTAGTCAATCAATGCCTTGCAGAGAAGGAAACCGGAAAATATAATAATATTATTATATATACATTTTCTCTTTTTACCAGTACAAGCACTCTATTATATAGCATCAGAGCAGAACCGAACCTACTACTCTACTCGACAATCTACCCATATCCACTGCCGGTACGAGTACCCTCTGCTAAATCCTTGCATCTACATCCGCTGTGAAAACATCGTTGTTTAAGGAAGCAAACCAGGCCTAGAGCTTCCCTCCCTTTTCCTCCATCTCTAGCATTCTTGCCCCTACGGTACTCCAGGTATACGCCCCCCACCCGGAAAGCCAAAACGAACAACGACAATGACAACGTCGACGACGGCAGTGACAACGGATAGAACAACACTTCACCTCACCACCTTCACCATCGTCACCAATCCTGTCACCCGCCTTTTTTCTTCTTTCTTTTCCCCTCTTCAACCTTCCTATTCTTATCCTCTTTAGAACTATCTCGACTCACTTCGAGCCAACTTATAGCTACAATACAACTTCGAACAACACATTCATCCATATTTGCTGTTTTTTTGCTAAATTATTACATAATTTAACAACGATAATAGTAAAAAAACGCATGCATCCACCTACTGTCGGTTGAATGGATATGTATCACTCCAGCACCATATACAGCACACCAACCCTGCCGATGGCGAGTATAACTAGCGGGGGTACCTCAGAAGCTTCACTACATGCCCGAAAAAGGAGAAGATTCCAAGATCGCGAAGAGGAGAGGGTTTTCAAAGACCACTGCAAGTAAGGCTCTAAGAGTGTTCGTGCACAATAGTTCTCGGATATCACCCATCAAGGCTTCAACTCGATCTAGGCAATTATCGAGAGGGTTCCTTTCTTCTTTCCTTTTGTCTCCGAGCCCGCCGTCCGCCCTTTCTATGGGCCCATAAGTACGATAAGCTGCCGCTGTTGCACAAGGGGTGTCGTCCCTCTCACGCCCCACCTCCCACAACTTAACCACCCCTCTCCTCCCGTGGTGTGCTAGCATGAAATAAATCAGCCCTTCCCATCCGCTGCCCACAGGACTGCATCAAATGGTGCTGAGGATTGAGCGATACAATCTACCGACTGACCGAGACCTTACAACATACAATTGTGAAGGCCGTACCCCTTTCCCTAGCCCCCTCATGTACCATGCTGCGAAATGGAGAGTAAAAAGAAGGAAAGAATGACGATACCCTACGATACCTCAATCCCCCTCACCAAACATATCATGCTCAACAGGCCAAAATGAAGCTGCACTTTTTTCGATAATGATACGTTACCGCCAAAATAAATGTAGGATTTCTCTACAAGTACAAGTAACCCGGGGATTTGAGTACTGTATGACCCCGGTACCATACTTCCCATTCCCACCCCGTTATCCCCCACCTCCCCAACCCTGCCAACCAACCCACCAAAGCAGATCAAAAGGGGACGCCAAAAGATAAGATCGCCAAGACCGGTGTGCGTCCCCATCGCGTTATCAACGCCTATCTCTCGCCCCCCATTACATGTTGCATGGTGAGGGATCAAAACCAAACCAGCTTCTATGATAATATTATTGTGATAGCGACGAATCTTCTCAAACCCTATGTATGTCATATTGGCGATGCTTTACAATGCCGTGCCGTTGGCCTATTGAATGGATTATTTGAGTCCAACTCTCTTTATATTTGGCGAGAGGGTGTAGGCCTTGGCACTGCTGGATAATAGATATGATGCTTGACGGTAGTAAATTGGGGCGGCGGTGAATACTGGAATGGGTGCTTGTACTTGCTGTGAAGCATGTTCGGAGACTGGAAGAATGGGCGCATGGTTGAGTGGGTGGAATAATTGAAATGCCGTCACCCGGGCACAGGGAAAGTTCTTTTCACTGGGAATTCTTCTTTAATTTGAGAGCTGGCATTGCATGGGGTTTCCATGGCTGTGGCATTCTCGCTCTGTGACCTATCGCAGGGGTCGTAAACATCCTTTTTCGCGGGGGGCTGGGCGGGCTGGCAATACCTTTAGATAGAAGCAGGTGGATTACTGGTGAAAGCATCCGTGACCGGAACTTTCTTATTTATAAACTGAAACGTAGCAGTAGGACATGAAGGAGAGCTTAACCCCGGAAATGGCTAGTTAAGCAATTAACAAGACCAGATGGCCTCATTGAGCTCTTTTCCCCTCGCAAACAAAACCGGGTGAAAGCAATGAAAAAAAAAAATCCAACACGGACTCCGCTCTTTGAACTTCCATAGACTTGAAATGACGGCGAAATGAAAAGAGAAGAAGAAACAAGAGAAGCTCATGCCCATCGAACTTTGAACCAACTTAAAACAAGTAATGACATAGATTCGGCAATGCCCTTCTGAACTACCGGAAGACTGAAATTCATCATGTAACCATATAAAGGCATCGAGGTATGGCTAAATACTAGTATTCGAACTCTAGAGAAGTGGCAAGAGGGATGCGAACGCAGGATATCGAGATTTTGATGCCACAGAAGGTGCTTGTGAACGAGCAAAGAAATGTAAAGAAAAATGAATAGGAACAGTGACGGGAGACCAAATAGGAAGAAAAAAAAAGGAAAAAGAGTAGAAAATAGCGCGAGGCATTAGACGAGCCCATCGTAGAGGGATAGAGCAGATACGATGGTTGCGTCCTTTTGACTTCCTTCACGGAATTCTGCCAAGGTGAGGCTTCCGTTCTAAGTTCCAAGTCAATATATTACTTGGCCCTAGAATTCATGGAGGTATACCTCGTCCTTATCCATCATCTTAAAAATCTTTGTAACTCTCTTCTGAGGTGTATCCTCGTCCTCAGGAAGTTTTACCATAGATCCGACCTGCAAGGTCATTGATGGTGTTAGTTGCAAATTCGGAGAGAAACAGAATTCGGAGAGGAAAATCGGTTGTAGTTAGGATATCCAACGTAGATCTTGACATAGCAGCGAACAATCGGTTAACGCCCCCAACTACTAGTAACCCACCATTTTGTAGATAGCCTCCACAATCATCAACATCTCATCGTAACTAATCTCTCCATCACCATCAATATCGTAGAGCTGAAACGCCCAATTGAGCTTGTCCTCTAAGGATCCGCGTGAGGTGACACTCAAAGCGACGATAAACTCCTTGAAATCAATTTGACCAGAATTGTCCGCGTCGAACACTTTGAAGACATAGTCTGCAAAAGTTGTGGGGTCACCGAACGGGAAAAACTGTTTATAGATTTTCTGAAATTCGACCTTTCCAAGAGACCCGGAAGGGCAGTCCTTGAGAAAACCTAAAGAAAAATCCATCAATCCGGGCTTCAGCGGGATAGCAATTTATAGTGAAGGAGTCTAATATTTGCCGCAAGCTAGGGCGGAAGCACAGAAATCAGATGGGGAGATATTTCGACAAACCTTTGTACCACTGCTGAAGTTCCTTGCGTTCGAAAAGCGTAGCCTTCTGCAACTCTTGCAACTGATCCTGAGTGAGCTTAGACTGACTAGAGTACCAAACATCAGTAAATGAACATGTAACATGGACAAAATAAGTCTATCATATGACCAAAACTGCGGGGAGAGATGAGTGGATCCGTAGCAACCATAGGAAGAAGCCGTGCGCACACGCAAGGGCAGACAGGGCGGATGACAAAAACTCACGTTTTACCCATCACGAAATGCCGGTAATAGAGAAGCAATGAGGGTGTCTATCGCGAGAGGGGGAAGTCCTAACAGCTGATGAAGCTGATGCCGGCTAGTAATCTAACCAAGAAGGTGTTAACGCTTGAGGTAGGTATACCACTGTTTTGTGATTTTGAGAGGGTGGTGCCAGTGGTGGGATGGAGGGTGAATGGGTGAGGCAGGGAGTATTCGATGTTTGCTCTCCGGATGGTCACTCCGTGGAAAAGTGCCGGTGATGGGGGTAATAAGCGGGGGCTTGTGTAAATAGATGTGGAGAGCCGGTGGCCGAATAGCGAAAGGAAGGAAAGGGGGAGGGGCGGTGGAAATGGAGGTGCTGTAAGGGGGAAGGAGGAAGTAAAGGTATATTACGTACAGTAGGGGAAGATTCAGGAGACAGAGCAGTTCGTATGAAGCTCGGGGGAGATAGAAGTCTGGTAGCGGTGGAGGGTTAGGTAGAAGGCTGGAATCGGGGGTTGGCAGTAGTGTGGTATGGTAGCAGGTAGGTATAGTAACAGTGGTGCAAATAAGATCGAGCTAAGATGAACAGATTACAGTATGGTAATGGGGTACGGGAAGAATGTAGGTACGGGTAGCGGGGAGAGAAAGACGAGAGAATGAGAGGAGGGGGAGGGGTAAATGGCCTAATTCGCCTGCCTGTCTGCGTTGCAACCCCGGCGCTGTGCACGACAAAAAAACCAGGATAATCAGGTTGCTACCGGTATGATATTTGCTTCTGCCTTCTCTTTCTCATTTTCGTTCTCTCAGTCTCCATCGGATTAACCACTCAATCTGAGATGCCTTTTGACCCGTACGAGTAGATACCGTATCACGAAAGCTACGGTACAAGTAATAGCAGCCTACAACTCGGTAGATATTCCTTACATCTATTTACCTTAAGCTTATTCACGCCAGCATCTCTGTCGCCACAGCCTTACCTTCCTATTCCCCCGCACGGCACTCACAGCCACCGTCGTATGGACAAGAGCGTGCAGGGCACAGTTTTCCATGGAACAGCCTCAGCCCTGTGGAATCAGACGCCCGCCTGAGCGTGCATACAATAATATTATGATACCCGAGCACAGTACTCGAGTACTCGGGGGTACGCAATAGTCGGGCGCACTCCGAACTCGTATACGGTAACTAGGGCTTTCCACCATACAAACCCGTTTTCTTGGCAATTTATATATGGCCAGCAAAAGTCGGGGGCACTCCCAGAATAGGAAATAAACCCAGAAATTTCGTGCAAACGCGCCATACTTACCCCTACACCCAAGTACATGTAGGCACCGGACGCTCTGGCCTATCCTGCTTGCTATGCTGCTCCCTTCGTCTGTCGCACGACCCGTACCGGTATCAAAGTTTTCCGTCATAACTGAATACTAACGCTCGATTACAGTGCTCGAGTGGGTTTCCAAATAGTCCGAGAGCCTCCGGCACCATCAGAAATTATCCTCCAGGTGATACGGAGGGGATACCGGTATCATAATGCAATACTTGCACCAGTAACTTCACACGGCCCTCTTCGCCTCGGTGTACGGCGCAGCAATTGCTATAGCTTTGGAATAATTTCCGTTTCCAATAGAGGGGTTTAGCCGACCGTGCTGTTACCATTCCGTGATAAAATCTGAGAGTTAGTTTCAAAGAAAATACGATGGCGGATTGTGCGGGTTTAGCCAACCTGTGCTATTGAGTTTGTTGTTAGTTATGTAAGATGGTGGTGATTTTGTCTTGGTGTCTACTCCTGCTAACCTGTATGGGCTGTTTGCTTATGACGATACACAGGTTGCAACACCGTGATAGGAATAAAAGGGGATAAGTGTTGTTGGAGGGGTCTGGAGGATGTTGATGGTAATGGTTGAGGATGCTTCCTCCTCGTATTCTATCTACTTACTGTACAATAGTGAAAGAGTCTCCTCCTTTAGCCCTAACCTCTAACCCTGAGGTACCAACTTGGCTGTACATAATACTCGCGCGGCCGAGTTGCTGTTGGACACCCATATAAGGTATTGATCGGCGAGCCAATAATAAGTGCATGCTGGGCAACATACTTAATAATCACATACGATATGACAAAACTCACAATTCAATACTCTTTATCCTCGGTGCCCTACCAATACAATTCTACCCATTGAAATTATTATTCCCATCATGGAGTATCACCCTTTGAAGCTTCTCATGAAATGATTGACACTTTTGATCAATCACAGCCTGTGGAAGAGCTTCCCAAGTCCTCACAAGTACTTCCTTTGCCCCAGCAACTTCCATCTCACTCGCCCCAACAAACTACCAGGTGGAGATCTCGTCCTTCTCGTAGTCCCATACTGGTTCGATTTGGTTCTTGTCTGGGGACTTGGATGGCCAGTCTAAGGTAATGATTCCTAAAGACTTACGCTCCTCGTAGTCTATCCGCCGTGCAGTTTGATGATAGGGTGCATTATCTTCCACTAGATGAAGATTTGGAACTCCCTTTTGCTCTCTTAATGAGTCCATCCATGGATACAGCTTTGGTCGTAAAACTCGTTCCCGGTACGAGACCCAATTAATTCCCCCCTTGCCGGTAAACCCTAACTCCTTCTCTTTGAAAACTTGCTCTCGTTTTCTTTTTCTTCTCTTATTCCTCCCTATTCGTTCTTCTTCTTGATTAAGGGTATCGATATTCTCGTTAACTTCCGTAAGCACCGCCTTCTGCCAAGTGCTGGAAACCTGAGCTTATTCTTAGTTGAACTCCTGTAGCTGCTGCCGTATTTGATTTTCTTGATCAATAACTTGTTAAAATTCTAGTCGTTCTTCTGCTATATCAGGCTTCCAGATGTGATATGGACCTTTAAACCCTTGAATAATTGCGCCCCAAAATGTAATCCGGATTGGTTGTTTCTCCATATCTCTATCGTGAAGCGCATAGGCATTCTGGTCACTCCCACGATATCGTGATACATTTCGTTGACGTCTTGGTTTACCGAACTTGACCCACATCTCATCAGTAAAAACAATTGTATTAATTGCAATCTGAAGAGCCATATGGGCAAAGGCTAAGCGGGCTTCTATCTGTTCGATAGAAAGAGTCGGCAGGTGGGCGGGCTTTCGTCGAAAGATTTGATGTTGGCGATGAAAAACCTGCTCCAAGGTTGAGCGGTCAGCACAAATACCTAGCTCTTGTGCAATTTCTGGGAAAGTCTTTTGCCAGTGTTCTTGGTCTCGGTGACTTAAATCACGTAGAGCAATTGACTCATCACAGCCCTCTGAAAATCTCTCTGGATTTCCACCTTCCTGTTCGTCATCAAGGCAGGCCAGCACATCGTCAAAGTCTCTTGAATCTGATGCCCGTGTCTAAAACCACAACTAATTTCTTAGCACTTGCAAATACTTTATGATTAACTTCAGCTTCTGCACTACTTGCATGACCGGGTTGAGCTTGAACACATTGTATGGGAATTGTCACCTTAGGTGTTCAGGGTAAACTTGGCCATGCTAGTAGTATTTCACTCTTACCTTTGCCCTCTTAATTATAATCTCTACCGTTGACTTCTTCAGGTTCAACGCCCCGGCGATCTTGCGATATGACATATCAGTATGCCAATTTAGAGTCAAAGCTGCTGCTCTTTTGAGCAATGGAACTTGAGGACTTGGAGTGATTCTGGGTCTTGTTTGAGGTGTGGTCATTTCGTTTATGAAAAGATAGATAAGGATATGGGTTTATAGGTATGCGGGTAGGCAAAGGTCATTCAATATGTTGTGAGGAAAATATCTGCGATCACAGTTTTTCTTCAGTATATCTAATTACATCACTGCACTTGGCACTCTCAGACTGCCCATTTATTGGTTCGCCGATCAATACCTTATATGGGTGTCCAACAGCAACTCGGCCGCGTGAGTATATCACTACACACCGTGCTATGGCGTTGGGGTGGGCCGAATATATTATGTTGGCTGTGCAACACAGTTCAACAAATCGTGTATTCTCAACCAAAATATACTGTACTCGAGTAAACATTTAAATACACTAGTGGCGTTGTCAAGGTGAATCGGCCTGTTGCCTCTAGCAACAGCACAATTACCATTTAGCACGGCATGGCTAACCCCCTCTAATGGTTAGAATCAAAATGATTAGCTACAGTCGCACCTCGTTGTCCCGGATGGCCAAAATCCAAAGAATCTGTCCGGGACAACAGATCAGGTTTTGGTGCAAGGAATTTTTAGAATTCAGAGAATTTCATCCGGGACAGTGGGGGATCCGGGAGAGTGAGGTCCCGGATCCCCCGGGGTGCGACTGTATTATCAGGGCTTAGTCCAGTATCCTACTCGAGTAAGGTGAGCCCAGTAGTGATTCTGTCCGGTCCATTCGTAGAACTTTCGGCTTTGTTGATTGGTGGGATTTACGAATACCTGTTTTTTACAATATATTGAGACCCTACGGTAGCCTACGTCACAAAACAGGACTCCCCTAGTTGTTCTGTACCACAGGCTCTAAATCTACACAGTAACACAGGTGCACAGCATTACTCGCTGGTTCATTTGCTATGCGGACAGTCTACAACCCTAACCCTCAGATATTTTACAATATAACACCCCAAAAATTCGGTTGTAAAAGCACTCAGTCCAGAGGTTGGGAAGATGGTTCTTGAGCCAATTGTAAGCTAGGCACGTCAAAGTAATTGTTTTGCCTATTTGATTTCTCTGCCAATTATTTTTTTCCATATTGGGGTTCAATTCTTACCTGGACTACTTCTCTGATCTAGTTGAATTTCTAGTCATGTATTGAATAAGAAAAAGAAGTTTAGGACAGTGAAGATAGCAGGAGAGATTTGGTAAAAAAAGTAAGATTACATATGGAGATGAACGGAAAGGTAATCATGCCAAGGTTGTGGCATGCAGCCACAACCATTGATGCTCGCAAGCTCGCAACCAGGGGTACTCCAAGGAGTGCCTGACAGCTCAACACAACTTTATGGCTTAACACAACTTTGTAGCTTATCATAGTAACTTTGTGGCTCAACTTTTCAAAGTTACTATAGCAAGCCACAAAGTTGTGTTGAGCCGTAATATTGTGTTGAGCTGTCAGGCACTGCTTCGAGTGCCCCAGGTTGTGAGCTTGCAAGAACCGGGATTCTGACCGCATGCCACAACCTTAGCATGATTAAGACTAAATTTAAGAGGTTGCGTTGTTTTTCACAATATAAATGCAGGGTTAGGGTTGTGAAGTGTCTGCATAGCAAATGAACTAGTGAGTACTTGTCACAGACAAGAAGTGACTGAAAACAGTGAGAACTCTGTGGTAGATTCCTGGGGGTGTAGGACATGCGAGGGGGTCTGTGTACTTGTATTTGGCATATGCAGTTCCAACACACCCCTCTGGCCCCGATGTAGGGCCCGGATATCGCCTGCAGTACAGTGTGTAGTTGCTAGTTACTAGCAAATATCGCGGAATTGGTAGCATCCCCATAACACCGTATACGTCATCGCAGTCCGTCCGACCGGAAGCTGTTCGCAGAATATATGAGAGGGGTAGTATGGACTGCTCATATAGCTGGAATCCAGTATACGATACAAATGATATCTGGGTAAGCAGAAAAAGCCTACCGAATCAGAAAATAGTAATGCTTTACGTTGGCCAACTACGAATAGTCAAAGGTCTGCAAGAATGGATTGGAGTTAAGAAGACATAGCTGCAAGCCCATTCGCGCTAGGCAAATCAAAGAAGCGATGGAGCACTAAGCCTACCAATTCTACGTGAGGATAATGCAGTCATGCCTCTGCGTTGTCACCGTTGTCTGATATCGAGTCTGATCATCTCAATAACAGATGAATGACTGGTATGTTCGCATTTTGGGCAGCATACTGTTAGGCATATGCAATTCCAACACCCCCCTCCGGCCACGATGTAGGGCCTGGACGTCGCCTGCAGTACAGTGTGAAGTTGCTAGTTACCAGCAAAAATTGCGAAAGTGGCAGCTTCCCCGTAACACTGTATAGGTCGTTGCCGTCTGTCCGACTGGAAGCTGTTTGCAGGATATATGAGAGGGGTAGCATGAACTGCTCATACAGATGGAATCCAGTATATGATACAGATGATATCTGCGTGAGCAGAAAAGCCTACCGAATCAGAAAACAATAATGCTTCACGTTAACTGACTACAAATAGTCATAGGTCGGCAAGGACGGACGAGAGTTAAGAATACGTAGCTGCAAACTCATTCTCGCTAGGCAAATCAAAGAAGCAATGGAGCACTAAGCATACCAACTCTACATAATGATAATGCAGTCATGCCTCTGTGTTGTCACCGTTGTCTGATATTGGGACTGATCACCTTAGTAACAGAGGAACGACTAGTATGTTCGCAAATTGGGTGGCATACTCAGACTAAGTTCATATGGCAAAGGCATCGTTTACTTCCGACTGGCGGAGTCTCGCACACCCTCAGGAAGATGAAGTGCAATAAGCTGAATGACCAGAAGCGGGAAATTATACAGGGTCTACGAGTATTCGCACTTAGGATTGATCAGACAAAAGACTTGTAGTTGTTGCGGAGGTATTTAGTTAGTATAGGTATTAAATGTACTGGCCGCGGAAACTCACGCGGGATATAAATATAAGAGTTCCTTCCCAGCTATTAGACAGACAGCAACGGAGAAGAGATCTTATCAATATAACAAGTTATTATTTACACTTCATACTCTTAGTAGTTTAAGTGAAAACGAATATTAACGATTAAATCATGACGCCTTCCTGACACTACTCCGTTATCGAACACTTAAAGACACTTAACCTTACTCTACTGAGCTCTGAGTTGGTTACCCGTAACACATACTCAGACAAAAGTTCATATGGCAAAAAGCATCTTCCGCTTCCGACTGGTGGAGTCTTGCACACCCTCAGAAAGAAAAAGTTAAAACGGCTGAATGACCAGAAGCGGGGAAATTATTCAGGCTCTACGAGTGTTGGCACTCAGGTTGATAAGATAATAGTTGCGCAAATGTAGTGTAGATACTTAGTAGTACAGGTATTAGATGTACTGGCCGCGGAAACTCACGCGGAATATAAATATAAGAATTCCTCACCAGCTATTAGAGAGACAGCAATGAAGAAGAGATCTTCTCAATATAACAAGTTGTTATCTATACTTCATACTCTTAGTAGTTTTAATGAACCAAGCATTAGTGACTTAATTAGTATGACGCCTTCCTGACACCACTCTGTTATCGAACACTCTAAACGCTTAATCTTACTCTACAGAGCTCCGAGTTGGTTACTCGTAACAACTTGGCTCGAAAAAGAATTCAAACTCCGGAGAATTCTAGGTAAGTTGATTTACAAAAACATTCTGCAGCCTCCCAGATATCGGAACTTCCGTTCTAAGAAGATAAAAAAGGAAAACAAGTGAGAGGAAGGAGAACCCCAGTGAGTATCTACATTATAAATTAAATAGACTATTATAGTAGATTGAATAGAAAGAAAATATGAATATAGATAGTAATAATCAAAAAGAAGAGACGAACAAGAAGAAAAAAAA
>QLOI01000694.1:0-64917 GCA_003313605.1 Tuber umbilicatum | reverse complement strand
AAAAAAAAAAAAAAAAAAAAAAAAAAAAAAAAAAAAAAAAGTGAAAAGCCTAATTGATCACCGAGTATGCCTCCCGTTTGCGGAAATAACTGCCTTAATTTGTTAGAGCAGGGAGTTGATAAAGTGTAGGATCTCTGCTCCAGCAATATCATCCAATTCTTTCTGAACTGCAACACTCATTTGATCCATTCCATGAACGTAAAGTCCTTGGGCCTCAATTCTATCTTTGAGAAGGTTCCATTCGTTCTCGATAGGATTGGGGTCTGGTGAGGCCAGGGGCCATTGAAGCTTAGGCATCATATACTCTTGCTGCCTTGCCTGAGTATAGCATGCCCTTTGAGCTGAGGCCTCATTCTCTATCAACCACAGTTGGCGACCTGCTTGCTGACTCTCACAGTACTAGAAGGGTCAGAGTACAGGAATCAAAACATGGGTACAATAACTTACAGGTGTTATTGTATCCGAGTCATCATGCTTCTAAATGACCAAGAGGACCTTTGTGCCTCCTAGTATTGCCCCCTAAATCAGGAGAGCATTCTGCTTCTTGAATATGGGGGAAATACAGGTCTCTTCGTACTCCTCTCCACTGGTGTGAGTTACCCAAATATTGCCCGGGGAACCTGAAAGTCATATGTAGCATTCATCCGTCCAAATCACATGCTGCCAATCCTCACAGCCCCAGCCACGGTAATTGAGAGCAAACTGAAGGCGCGTTTCCTTCTGAGCATTGCTCACAGGAGGCTTTTTCCTAGCCTTTCTCTGGTGGTATTCTTCCATCGCAAATATCTTCTGTAAGGTTTTTTCTGAACTGGGTATACTGCAGATATTGGAGATATCAACGTATCACATGTGGCGGTGTTCTGTATCCCTTGTTGCTGTAGCGACTAGGAGCCTTTGGGCTGCTAGGTCGCTTGAAAATGGCTGCCGTTTGTACTTCTTTGGTGTCACCGGAGCATGGCAGATATCATGCACCGTAGTTGTCCTCAAGCCCTGGTTTTCTTCAATTTGCTCATATGTCCAACCAGCTTCAAATTGTAACGCATGGACGATACACCTCTGCTTATACGAAGCTTCTTGTCTCTGAACCAATGCCATAATCCTACTTTAGTATTAGTCTTATAACACCTTCTATATTGATATAGAAGCTTACTTGGTTTCTCCTTCCTCTTGATTGTCTTTTTTTTTTTTTTTTTTTGTAATCTTTGTTGAACAGAAATTGTGGTACCTCGGAAGCTTTGGGATGTTTTTGGGAATCAATTTACCATGAATTCCCAGGGGGTTCAATTACTTTTTGTTCAAAGTACACAGACCTCCTCGCATGTCTCACATATCCAGGAACCTACCACTGGGCTCCCCCTGTTTTCGGTCACTTCTTGCCTGTAACAAGTACTCGTACAAGTACCACAAGTACAGGTACTCATGTAGGCCAAGCTCCTTTCCTCTGATTTTCCTGACTCCTCTTCTTCCTTCCCTTGTGGGAAGAGGTAGGCAGGGGTAAACACTGTTGACAGTCTTACAATTCCCTCTTGCTGAACTTTTAGGGCTTCATATACCTGGGGTCCTTCTATCTTAGGACTTTAAACATGTTTTATGGCTGGCATCCTATCTGGTATATGAACTTTACCTTCCTCTCCTGGTCGGCACCTTGCCTCTATGGCCTGGAGGGGTTACTACCTCATCCCCTGCTGGTTGCTACACCCCTGATCAGTGTTTGCTATTACTACTTGACTGGAATTACTGGTGAAATGCGGTTGGTATTGCACTGTTTCAGGCTGCTCACTGTTCAGCCGGTCGGGCCTCACAATGTGAATGGGAGCTGGTTGCCTGGACCAGTCCTCTCTAATGATTTTTGAGTTCTCTGTACTCTATAAGGGACCTGGGGTAGCTGGTAAACCCTCTTTTCCCCTACTGTGGGCCGGGACATTGAGAAAACTAGCTGGCATAGTAACGCCCATTATAAGGAGGATTTCTCTCGCTGGGTTACTTTTCTTTATTTCCTATTGCAAGAGAATACGGTGTGAGTTTTCTTGTTGCCTCCTGCAGATGCTGGTTCTGGGCTTGTGTGTTGGCTTTTTTGCTGAGGGTGTGAGGGAATTTTTCTGTGCAAGGTTGATTTCTCTTGCTCTTTTTGGTGGCTTGGCTTAGCATGGGTTCTTTTTTGGTGTTGGATATGCCATTAGTCCCATACCAGAGAGACTTGGGGTAGCTTGTTTTTCCCTAGACCTGCGGAGGAGGCTTTTGACCAGCATGTCCGAGTCTTAGGACTAAATTGGGGGTCCCTGCATGACCTTTATAGTGGAGGTTTGCTCCTTTAAGCAAATAAATTCTAGGATTTAACAAAAAAAAAAACAAAAAAGGCACTCATGTAGGCGCTCGGCTGGGACTTGAAATCTCGAAGTTCATCTGTCCGAGGTCAAACTGGCTTTTCTTAAGGCCGCCGACGAGCTGTTGGCATTGCAAAAGCATCTCAGACTCAAAGGCCTTGGATTGTTCTTCTCCATGGCTATAGATTTCAAGTTGTCACGAATGAGATGCAATGTTTCATTCAAGTGGGGGAGGGGGTTCCCCCACGCCGCGTGCTCTGGGTTGACCCTGAACCTGTGACAGCTCGTGACCCCCAACCCTAACCCATATCAGCTTCAAACACCATTCCGACACCCAAGCCCAAGCAACCTCACAAAGCAACCATCGTCTGTTTGGTTTGCCACAACACCAACCATGAACGCCGTTGTCCAAAAGTCCTTCGATAATCTCGAAGCTTCACTAGCAACTCTCATAGAATCAGTCGCGTCCTACAATCCCTCCCCAGCTGCTGCCCGCGCTGTAATTGCAGCGGATGACGGCCTGGTAGAGAGCCTCGACCAACGTCTGTACCTAATGTCATCCCGCTAAGAATAAGAAGGCAAAACTGACGAGTAGGGAGGCAGTCGGCGAGCACCAGCATGGCTACCAAAAGATTCTAGCCCTACGTGAAGTATCCGAAACACTGGATAGGCAATTGACAGAATTGCTTGTGGGACTATCCCAGGCCAGGAAGGAGCTATCGAATGTTCCAGAGACAGTCTTTGAGGAATCGCATGGTACTGTCAACCCATCCTCCCTTCATTACTACACTAACCGAGTCCTCTTCTCGGGTGTTACCACCATCAGAGGTTCCATACGATGAACTTCTAACCTACGCTCGCAAAATCTCTAAATACACCCGCCCGCCACAATCGTCAAAGCTCACACAAGCCGACACCGCCGGCGGGGGCGGTGGTGATAAGATAGAGCGGGATAACGGCGAGGCCTCCCAGCAATCGCAGAGATCGCTCCCGCTGGGTCTTTCGGAAGAGGACGTTTCGGCGCTTGACCCGTCTTCGCAACTGCAGTTCACGCCATGGCCGAGCGAGGAGGTAATGAAGCGTGGGGCGCTCTCGCAGATGGGGTATGAGGAGGAGTTGAAGGCTAAAGGGCTGCCGTTGCCGGTTATGGCTCCTATTGCGAATGGCCAGGGGCTAGGGGATAATCGGAGGCCAGTGGAGGCTTCGATGGTGACTGCCGTTGTGGCGCCGGTGCAGGTTGCTGCTGCGCAGAATCACCGGCCGGCTCAGAAGGTGGAATTGGATTTGTTTAACCCTGATGATGAATGAGTCATGCGGGTTGTTTTATTATCTACCCCTGTGAAGCAATTAAAACGAGCTAGCCCGCTCTTATCGACCAGCCATCTTTCGTCCCGGTAACATATTGATATCTATAATTCCGTGACCAGTACCGCACTGGATGTTGAACACCACAATCCATGAACCCAATTTTGGTGGGGGGGTGAATCGAAGATTCTAGTAACTCTGACATCGAAAGTCGTAAAAATCCTTGTGTGACCTAGGGACGAGCGTAAACTTCACGCATATTTTGAAGGAAATTAAAGTTTTTTACGATAAGGTACCATGCTGTGGCCCAAAACGCACTGCGGCGAGGAGCAATAGCATCAAGGGGAGCACCAATCCTCGACGGCTATTATAGAAGGGTCAACAACTATAGGACAGAAGATCGTTGGTTGCATTACAAGGACTGTCCACGCACTTTGTCGTAATGTACTCGAGTACTCGAGTACTCACAAGCAATCTGCGCGCCTCACAGCACTGCACTTCAGTGACACGCCACAAAACAGTGCAGCACTTCGTACAGTCGCCCTCACTATCCCGGATGGGCAAAATCCGCAGAATCTGTCCGGTATAACGGGTAATCAGGGTCTAGTTTTGCGGGAAAGAATTTTTGAATTCACACTATTTCATACGAGACAGCGAGGTATCCGTATTATCGAGATCCGGGACAGCGGGGTTTGACTGTATACCGGTATGCGAAGGGAGATTGCATTATCTTTTTCTGGGACGGTAATTTGTCAGAGTTCTCTCCACGAGGGCTGTCAGGGTAATGCACGCACGGTTTCACTGTTGGAAACACTAAGTCCCAAGCACTTGTTGAAGTAGACGAGGCTATGGAATAAAAGCTTGATCAACGGGAGGCTAGGGAAATATTATCATAGCTAGGGGGGTTCACAAAAAAGGTGATTTGTAATCTAGGAGGAAGCTTACAGTCAGCTCGCTCCATGAACCCCTGCTAACAAGTTCTCAATTCTCTAAAAAATATACCTGTAGATGTTCTCCCATGAGAGTGTGGAGATATGTGTGTAGGCGCATAGAGGGGAGGATGTCTAAGAAATTCAATAAGCCAAATGATATTGGGTGGCTCTAAACTTGGTTATCGAAGGGCGGAACCGCCCAGTCAGAAAGTCTAAAAACTTGCTGAAAAAGTATGCATGGTTGAAAAAGTCCTCTAAGAGCCCTTCATAGTTGAGCAAACCTGAAAGCAAAGGAAAACGTCTAATGCACATGTTTTTTCGACATCCCCTTATAAAATATCGCAGTCATAATCATCCCCAACGCTGCACACCCAGCTCCAAAGAACCATGCAGCCCTAAAGCCTTCCAACATCTTCGCCCCATCTGGGTTAACCCCCTTCTCGATATTTACAGCAAGAGACAACCCTAAGGCGATACTGTAATTAATAATAGTGCAGACAAACGAACCGGCAACGCCCTGCTGCTCTGGTTTGAGTGTATCAGAGGCTATAAGCGACCCACAAGCAAATGATAGATCTGGCCCAAAGGTAATGACGACTACCGCTGGAAATGACATTTGCCAGTAGGTTTGGTCGACGGGGGTGAGCGCACACAGGAGTTGACCGAGAAAGAAGGATAGCATGGCAAGACCGAAGATTATGTAACCGGGGACTCTGGAGAGGAGGTAGATGGCAGAGAGCGTAGCAATGATACCGGTTGGGAATATTGGAAGGACTTGCAGAGCTGCGTGAAGACCAGACTCTCCGCGGAGCTCCATTAAACTGGAGTGGATTAGAATGGGAGAAGATGGAAATAGAGAGGGGCAGGGGAGGCTAACAAATGCGGGAAGTAGAATTGAAACATGCCAAAGCTCATCCAGCCCAGGCAGAGACTGACCGCCACAGCCACAAAAGTCGGACTCTTGAACAGGTCCATGGGAAGAATGGGCTCCCTAACTTTGTTCTCGATCCAGCAGAAGAGTGCAAGAGAGAGTACTCCGACACCAAGCATGATCCCACACTTCGGCCGATCCCATCCAAAAGTTGGCCCACAACTTATATCAGAGTCAGTCACCCACTTACCCAGCACTTCCGAATCATTGGATAATGAAAATCACCTCAATGCAATGAAAATCAAAGCCAATCCGGCGACCCCGGTAACGCTTCCGGGAACATCGAACCCCCCTCTATGAAAGTCATTCATCCCGCCCGTCTCGGGGATCACTGACCAACTAGCGGCAGCATAAAACGCTGTGACGATAGCCATACTCCAGTAAATCCATTCCCACCGCACGCCCGTTTCCGTAATGCCCGCACCCCACCCTGCACCAATGACAAAACCCGCAGGTGCAAGTGCTCCGAAGACTACAAATGCGAGATTCTTTTTCCATTGTTGGCTCCAGGCTCGGGCTAGGAGGGCGGCCGCGTTGGGCATCATTATTGACGGCCCGATACCAACCATTGCACGGAAAATGCCGAATTGGATCTCGTCCTTTGCAAACCCGGAGGCTATCAACCAGATTGTTATCCATAGCCAACCAATCAAGAACATGTTTTTGTGGCCGTAGATGTCCCCTAGTCGACCGGTGATTAGAACGAAGCCGCCGACAGTACATCTGTGAAATTAGCGGACTGCAAGGCTTGCGTGATTTTATTGGGATGCCTGGAACCCACGAGTAGCTAGCAGCAAACCAACTCTGTCTCGCACTCGCATCCGGAGGAACTCCTAACCCTTCGGCGATATAACTTATAGGCACGATCGTGTTCCCCAAATTGGCTTGCTATGGCGCTTGGCATTTCAATAACAATAAAATTAACGAAAAAAAGGGAAGAAGAATACCGTTATCCAGTGCGCCGAGGTGACCACCCAAACAAATATAATCTCGTGAAGTCCGTTCTTAAATTTACTCTGTGGAGCCTTCACTAATTCTGCTTGGGCCGGGAGTTGAGATTGTGAGCTGTCCGCGCTGGCAAACTGGCCATGTTCGAGGTCTTTTTCGACGGTCATTCTCATCAGCTCGAGAAAGGGCCAAGAAAGAAAAAGAAGAAAAGAGGATAGATATGTTTAAATCGAAAAGAAAAGTGAATTACATAGAAACGAGCGGAGAGGGAGAGAGGGTCCTCTAGGTGCCCAATTTACACGTAGTCGTGGTGAAGGAAGGGTGGGAAGATCGAGTTTATACTTGCGAGGGGCACGGGACACTTAACAGTTGCACTTACCAGCCAGATCGACGAGTGGCCGAGTTACCGTATTTCCCTCCCTCTCTCCTTAGCTCATTCAATCGCAGGGCCCTACACACATAGGGCCGAGATCTCTGCATGGCTTATCAAATGTTTTTAACCCCGACTAATTCGAGAATCCCGATGCACGTAGGTGGGGGGGACATTTCAAAGATAGGCGAGCAAGCAAGCCCTGTTTCTCCGATAGTAGGGCGGTTTAGGGAGTGCCGGTTTGGGTTCCGGTGCATTGGGATAGGGTACGCGGGACCCAACGGTTTGTGCGAGTACATTTCTGTGCAGTCAGGTTTAGTGCGCGATACAGTACATGTATAGTATTATATGTTGAATCATAGCCTAGTAGGGGAGTCTCGGAGTAAACATAGGATGCTGTAACTAACCCTAGGCTAAAACTATCAACTACTCGAGCACCGCAGACGATGAGACCAACCTTTCAAAATTGGGATGGAAATAAATCCCTACGGATCCGGGCGTTATATAATACACCTAATGGCCGAGTTCAAACGCACTAAAAGTATTGGCGCTAATCGTGCCAAGGTTGTGGCATGCAGCGACAACACTTGGTGCTCGCAAAGCCTACAACCAAGGGAGCAGTCAAGGAGTGCCGACAGCTCAACACAAAGTTGTGGCTTACCATAGTAAATTTGCGGCTCAGGACAACTTTGTGGCTCAACATGACTTAGTGCCTCAACACTACTTAGTGCCTCAACACTACTTAGTGCCTCAACACTACTCAGCACCGTATACAAGACAAGGGTAGAGCATGAATTCCTGGTACGGGGCAGGGATCAAAGTCTAGAGAGAAGTGATACAGCACTTGCCAGATATATACCATAAGTTTTTTCCAAATGACAGCTATTGAATTCAAAAATGTCAGCACTACAAAATCAAATAAAAGGACCAAACGTATTGTGCATGGACAAATTTAACCACCTGTCAACAGCTGGAAAATCTTTGGCAACAACAACCACACTCCCCCACCAACTGACTATGATGAAAACCTAAAAGCAAATTGAGAAATGTAAATGCACTGCGGCATAGTAGAAATTAACATTTAGTATACCATCCATCAGCCTTAATAATTGCCGCTATTTTATCCACTATTGATCCTGCTAAAGTATCAAAAAGCTTTGGGTTCAGAAGTTCCTAGTAATAGGTAATGACCTCCTCTATAGCATTTTTTACCTCATTGATAGAACCCTTCAGAAGAAACAACTCAGAATAGTGCTTATGAAGCTTGTCTTTCACCAGAGACCAAATGTTTTCAATTGGGTTCAGGTCTGGTAAATAGGGAGAAATATCCATAAGAGCAATTCCATTCCTCCTAAGCCATCTCCTGAAAGGCAAGTCAGTCTTAGCATTATCAATAGTCAAAAATACCTCTTCCTCACCAACCCCTACTCTGATATTCTCCCATATCCCAAGAAGGTCATAATGTAACCAGGTGTTACGGGTAACCAACTCGTAGCGCAGTAGAGTAGGGTTAAGCATGTAGTGTTCGATAACGGAGTCGTGTCAGGAAGGCGTTGTGATTATTCGCTAATACTCTTTTCGCTAAAACTACTAAGAGTATGAAGTATAGATAATAACTTGTTATATTGATAAGATCTCTTCTCTGTTGCTGTCTGTCTAATAGCTGGGGAGGAACTCTTATATTTATATCCCGCGTGAGTTTCCGCGGCCGGTACATCTAATACCAATACTAACTAAGTACCTTTGCCACAAATAGTAGTCGTCGTCTTATCAATCTTAAGTGCAAACACTCGTAGACCCTGAACAATTCCACACTTCTGGTCATTGGGGTTATTTTACTTCGTCTTCCTGAGGGTGTGCGAGACTCCGCCAGTTGGAAATAAACGATGCCCTTGCCATATGAACTTTAGTCTGAGTATGCTGCCCAAATGCGAACACACCAGTTGTTCCTCTGTCATTGAGGTGATCAGTCTCAATTTCAGACAACGGTGACAACACAGAGGCATGACTGCATTATCATTACGTAGAGTCGGTAGGCTTAGTGCTTCATCGCTTCTTTGATTTGCCTAGCGAGAATGGGCTTGCAGCTACGTCTCCTTAACTCCTGTCCGTTTTGCAGACCTATGACTTAATCGTAGTCGGTCAACATGAAGTATTATTAATTTCTGATTTGGCAGGCTTTTCCGCTCACGTAGATATCATTTGTATCATATACTGGATTCCAGCTGTATGAGCAGTGCACACTACCCCTCTCATATATCCTGCGAACAGCTTCTGGTCGGACGGGCGGTGATGACGCATACGGTGTTATGAGGATGCTGCCAATTATGCGATTTTTGCTGGTAACTAGCAACTTCACACCATGCTGCAGGCGACGTCCGGGCCCTACATCGGGGCCAGAGGGGGGTGTTGGAATTGCATATGCCTAACACCAGGGCTCCATGTGGGAAGATGGATCACAAGGATGCGGCCATACTGAAGCTTTCTTCATATGCAAAATAAAGAATAAATATATAAGAGAGAAAACCTTAACAGTGAAACTTAATATCGTTAAGGTGTGGCATTACTCAATAAGTTCCCAAGAGGATAGTTGATTGTCTTAGAAGAAGAGGCCTTGCATGAACTTAAGTAGAATTATAAATTGACAGCTCCTTTCCATCACTCCTAAGCTCACCACTATCGCGAGCATGCCAATCTTCTTTGGGCCTCAGGCTGACATTCTACTGAATGTCATCCGGCTCTGCTTGTTCATTGTAGAGTATGAAGTGTTCATGCAGCATCCTGATACATGTTGCGGGTAACAAACTCAGAGCTCAGTAGAGTATGGTTAAGCGTTAAGGTATTTAATAACGGAGCAATGTCAGAAAGGCTTCGTAATTGTAATCACTAATGCTTGGTTCGCTAAGACTACTAAGAGTATAAGTGTAGATAATAACTTGATATATTGATAAGATCTCTTCTCTGTTACTGTCTCCTCTAATAGCTAGGGAGGAACTCTTATATTTATATCCCGTGTGAGTTTCTGCGGCCAGCACATCTAATACCTATACTAACTAAGTACCTCCGAAAACAATTTACGCAACTTTTGTTTTATCTACTCAAGTGCAAACACTTGTAGACCCTGAATACATTCCCCACTTCTGGTTATTTGACCATTATACTTCATCTTCCTGAGGGTTTGCAAGACTCCGATAGTCGGAAGTTAACAATGCCTTTGCCATATGAACTTAGTCTGAAATATGACGCCTAAATATGAACATATCAGTCGTTTCTCTATTATTGAGATGATCAGTCTCAACATCAGACACCGGTGACAACGCAGAGGTATGACTGCATTTATTTTTACATAGACTTGGTAGGCTTAGTGTTCTATCACTTCTTTGATTTGCCTAGTGAAATGATCTTGCAGCTATATCTTCTTAACTCTCGTCCGTTCTTGCGAACCTACGACTATTTGTCGTCGGTCAATGTGAAGAGCAATATCTTAATATTGTTCTGTGAATTTTTCTGTGCATCCAGGTACTTTATGTATTGTACCCCGGATTCCAGTTGTATGAGCCATGCTCACTACCCCTCTCATATATCCTGTGAACAACTTTTGGTTGGACAAACAGCGACGACATATATGGTGTTACGGGGAGGCAGCCAATTTTGTGATTTTTGCTGGTAGCAAGCAAGTACATGGGGTGCTGCAGATAATGTCTGTGCCCTTTATCGGGGCCAGAGAGGGATGTTGGCAATGCATATGCCTAACATCACTCAAGGTCCTACAAGTTTACAAAGTTCCATTATTTTCCAAATGTTATAATTATCACAGGCTTCCTGCGATAGTTGCCCCAGTAACCCCCTGATTGACACCTCACAGAACTGATCAAATCTTTAATATGTTCTACATAATAGAAAAAAGTTAAGAATGAATTAAACTGTTTAGAGAAGAATCTTTACATGTATATCTAACTATTGTTCCGAAAGACAAGACTTCATACTCCTTTTCTTATATAAAGTGTAACAATTTTGGTCCTAATTTCCCATGTAATCCTTCTAAAATTTGTTACCCTACCTTTAATTTGAACTTTGAAATCACTATTGAGCTGCATACTAGTAATTGTTTATATTCTAATATAATTAACATTGAATATATCATATTATAAGACTATATTATAAAGTCCGGTGACAAAAAACTCAGGCCGATCGGCGCTTATGTGGTAACCACCTCATCAACCCCACATCCTCACCAACCTACCATTCAACAACCATGCCTCCCCAGAAGACTGGCTTTCTATCAGAGATTGAGAAGGGACAAATAATTGCTCTAAGGTCAAAAAATGACTCTTCTTCCTTTATTTCCCAACCTCTTCACCGTCCTCTTTCTACTGTCAAAAACTTCTACAAAAGATTTGAAATGAGGTGGTACTACCAAAAACGGTTCTTCTACTGGAAGACCCAAAAAATCGATAAACGAACCCAGCGCCATCTAGCAAGGGCCTCAAGGTACAATAGGCGCCAGCCATTGGCTGAATTGCGCAATGAAATTGCCCCTCAAGTCTCTGTGAGGACAGTTAAGCGTAGTCTTGCTCAAGTCAACATCAAGAAATGGAGAGCAAAAAAGCGAGCATTGATGAAAGATAGCCATGCCTCCCAAAGGCTTGCTTGGGCAAAGGAGCATTAGGGGTGGACTAAGGAAGAGTGGGAGAGTGTTGTCTTTAGTGATGAATGCATGGTGGAAAAGTCTAAGAATCTAAAGAAGATTTGGATTTTTAGAATACCAGATGAAAAGTGAAAAAAGGAGTGTATTCAAGGGGCAACAAAGGGGCTGGGTATTAAGCTGATGGTATGGGCTTGCATTTGGGGGTGCTCTAAGGGTGGTTTCATTCCTATCTTTGAGAAGACTGTTAATAGATGGATCTATATTCAGGTTTTAGAGGATGGTTTGCTGGATACTCATCAAGAGGTTGAAGACACAATTGGGGATCCTGTTTTTCAGCAGGATAATGCAAAAATACATGTTGCAAGAGATACCCTGGCTTGGCTGAAGGAAAACAACATACAGGTTATGAAATGGCCAGCCTGTTCACCTGACCTGAATCCAATTGAGCATTGTTGGAAGAGGCTGAAGGAAAAGTTGCACCAGTGCTTTCCTGATATCCATAAAGCAAAAGAAGGACCAGAAGTGGTAAGAAGATGTCTTGCAAATGCTCTCTCAGAGGTTTGGGCAAATGATATTGAGGGGGACTTTTTGGAGAAGCTCTGGGAGTCTATGCCTTGGAGGGTGGCTGCTGTATTGGAAGCAAAGGGATGGTACACAAAATATTGAATATTTTTTCTTCAATTTTTTTTTAAAATTTTACTCTATATTTATAAAATATGCTCTTTGAATTTCATCTCTTTTGGTATTGTGGTTGGTTGATGGTTCATAAAAATATAACCGGGCATGTATCGTTGTTGCGTTGCCGGCCCGAGTTTTTTGTCACCGGACTTTAGATAAAGTTCTAATTAATGATTATGAATTATAATTGTAATTTTTATTGCTATAGCTTCTAGGAAAGTAGTTATGCTTAAAGTTAAGACCCATTTGGTAGATAATAAGAGAGCTAGTTGTGTTGGTAGTTTAATCTCGCAGGAGATAGGTGAATATTCACAGCAGGTAATATGGGAAAACATTGTATGAGGTAATCTTTTACTAATATACAATCCATAGATGATTTTGAAGTGCAAATTGAAGATAGAGTAACAACTTTTAGGAGCATTACACTTGGTGTTACGACCAAAATTGTCACTTTTTGTGGGAAAACTAGTATGGATCCTAGTCTTCCGGAACCATACCTGGAGGTGTTTTGGAAGGTTTTCTGCAAAGATTCAGTGTGGGAGCCCAGTTGGAAACCCTTCAAAATGACGATTTTCGGTGTAAAAGTAATAAATCACCAAGACTTTTGCTTAGTCACTTTATATATCTCGTTCAATGCAACCAAGTTCTAATTTACACTATGGAACATTATGTGTCCTCAGTGTTGTAGAAAGCCCTGTATTCGGGGTATTAAGCTTATAAAAATCTGCTACGATACGGGTATAATAGAATACTTAAAGTGGCAGAAAGGATGTAAGAGTGAGTGGTGATATATTTCCCGAGTATCTGGCACGGAACGAAGTGAATAAAAAACGCCGAATCGCCAAATATCACTTAGAACAACAGAGCGTAACAACCCCTTCAACCCCTGAGCCCAATGGGTTTGACACCACTAAGACGCACGATGTTACCACCGCCGCTACCAACGGCCGGGCCCGAGTAAGTATTAAAAGGACCTCCTTCATAGTCTGATTCTATCATGTCCTCCTCGGGAAACCTTTCCTCTCGGTAGAGTTCTGCAACAGGTGGGAACGCATCAGACTTACCCAGAACGAGCACAGGCCCGGACGATTGACGTGCGATGTATCCTTTGATAAATCCTTGATCCAACAAGCTTATAATAGTGCATTCCACATCCACCATTTCCAACCGTAGTCCATAATAACTTGTTTTGTCGCTCCCGAGATCCGAGTCCGTGTCTGAATCCTCGTTACGGTGGAGACCCTCTCCAAGGAAAAGAGGGTTGTCAACCCGCTCTGGGCCATGTAGAAATCTTGCCAGTATCAAAATTTGTCTCATGTCGAGTGTGGGTGGCCCTTTCTTTCTCATCCCGGCTTGCTCAGGGCGGGTGAGCAAAAAGGCGTGTCGAACAAGGCCTCTCCATAACAGTATCTGACATCTGAGCTTGAGTGTCAAGTACAATTCTGTCCGAATCCAAAATTGTTTTCTGCCGGAATCGGGACCCTCGTCGCCTAATGCCCACCTGAACCCGCGAAAATCCCCTAGACGTATCGCGTGACAAATGGGGAGAAACATGCCCCCTAGGCCTGCACATTCAGGTCTTGCTAGCAATGAGTCCGATGGAAATTTGCCGAGTATTATAGCGGCCGCAATCATGTAGCGTGCAATCATTTTTCGTTGTTTTTGGTCTCGTGGTCGAGCAAGCACATAGGCGCGCTCGAGAGTGGTGAGAGCGTTCACGAACTGATCTGCGTAGAAATAATGGCGGCCATGGTAGTAATTGTATGCACACTGCTCAGACTTCGGATATAGGTCTAAATAGGATGGGATAGAGGCGGTTTTGATGTTTGAATGGATAGTAGCGCAGAGGCGAATTTGGTTCATCTTGAAACGGGTCAGCGAGACGACGGCAGCATAGGGGGAGGGCCACCGAGGGGGCAAGAGGCGTATCACCTTAAAGTAAAGCTTAAAGAGGTCATTGGCGAGTCGTATGGTTGCAGCCTTCTTTCCTAGAGCTTGCAATGTCGGCGCTGTTGCTGCCGCAATCGTACGTTCGCCAAGTGTGGAATTAAAAGAGCGCAGGAGTACGTTCATCGCAGCTTCAGAGCATGGGCAGCGAGGGTCCATAGACAGAGCATCAATTCGAAGTGCGGAGGAGGCGAACAGTGCAGACGCAGTCTTAATCACAGAGGAAAAGATGGTTCCCTGGACAGAGTTGAAGACCGGATTGAGCACCCTTCCAAATATGTGAGAATCAGACTCGTTGAGTGAAGAGAGAAGGATTGCTGTACCCCATGAACTCCTTGAGATTGAAGAACCAGCCAAGCATGCCCTCAATGCTTGAGTCTATCTCAGAATGAACGGATTTAATATACTCAAAGTAAGCCATGATAACGTCAACGAACCCGGGCCAATCCTGACCAAGCACTCTTGCGACAGGATCCTTGTAATCGTAACCCCGAAGTTCTGCCATAAGAGTGTTCATCGGAGGGTTATTCAAAAGCGAGGTGGGCGAGAGTAATAGGCAATGACTAAGGTGCTCATGATTTTGATGGTTTCGGGCGTTGGAGACAGTATGCAGAAATTGTGCCAAAAGCGCCGAAGTGGAGGAACGAGGCATCCCGGGTGAAATGGCAAAAATTTTGGGTTCGTCAGGGGCGGTATTGTGGAGAGCTGGATAAGAGAGCACTACCGGTGAGGTAGGGAGGAAGGGATAGTGCAAGTGGTAGCCACGGATATGCCAAGACGTCAAAGTGGCTATGTGTTACTCGCAGTCGGGAGTGCTGTACCAAAGGTTGCTTACGGTAGTGTCCGTGTCGTTCTAAGTTGTGGGAAACCTTGGCGCTACCAAGCTGTATCCAACGGGAAAATATTTGAATCCTGCAACGTAATAGCGGTATTGTGCCAGCACCGTATCTTGAAGCTTCTGGCACTGCGGCAAACCGGAACAGGCCGTGCGAGCAGGGAGTTTTGGGGGCATTGTGCGATAACATACTCGAGTACCAGTGCTGTAAGAAAGGGATTGCTATTATTCCCAAAATATCAAATTTTGCACCTCCGCACACCTCGAGAAAAGCTAACCGCACCGTTGGACCCTCTTGAGGCTGAATGTTGCTGAGTAATTAAGGTTTCAACATAATCTTGGCACAAAGCTTCAAGAAATCCCCTTGAAGGTATCATAGCAGCGCTGAAATCGCTTTTATCGATAGAAGCAGACAGACCAGCCTCCGATTCCCCTCTCCCCTGATCACAACAAAACTGGTCACAGCGGAAATCTTTAATAAGCGGCCATACCCCTCACGCGAGAACTGTTTTCAGCACAGTGCCATAGTATACGAGAACTGTGCTCGGCTACCGCGTTATTCGCATTCTTATAGGACTCTTTTGTGCTGAGCTCCGCCGAAACCATACCGTTCGTTACTTACGAACCCCTTATTCAGCTCTCTCCATCCTTCACCCATCGTTATCTTGACTCTTCAAATCCATCTACTACTCGGACCTCCTCCCGTCATTAATTCGGATCTCGCGTGCATATCGCCAAATACCTTACCACCCTTTCCCCTGAATCCATATCCACCTAGCTGAGTAGGCCCTTGCTTTCCAGAGCTGGCCGAAATTCAGGATGCACGCTGCGGTTATGCACTTTTCCACTCCCTCAGCCCCAATAGTTGGGGTACTTTCACTACTTCAAATCGCATCCGCCTTTTACCTTCCAGGAGTTGCTCCAACAGACTACAATTCCGGTGATAAAGTCGCCTTGAATGTAAATAGCCTTACGCCAGCATTTGTATCAGGAGGACCACTGAGTTCGATTGTTTCATTCGACTATTACCACACGTCTTTCAAGTTTTGCCGCCCGAAGAACGGACCTAAGAAGGTGTCCGAGTCCCTGGGGTCTATCCTGTTTGGGGACCGTATCCTCGATTCGCCCTTTGAGCTCTATATGACCAAAAATGAGAACTGCAAGAAGCTCTGTGATAGTGTACGGTACGAAGAGACGGACTCAAAGTTTGTCAACTGGCGGATTAGGCAGAATTACAACATCAACTGGTTGGTGGACGGGCTACCGGCAGCAACGTTGGACGGTGATGGCGATGGGGGTGAAAAGTACTATTCCCAAGGATTTCCTCTCGGAGTAGCTGCGCCGGGGGGAGATGCCCACGGGCCAGTCACCCACCTCAACAACCACTACAACATCTACATCGACTACCACGAGATCTCTGGCCGCAAAAACAAGCAGTTCCGGGTTGTTGGAGTGGTTGTTAAACCGGAATCCCGTTCATCGAAGGTGGATAGCGATGGAAATGCCAACTGTGACGACGGGACAGCTGTCGTTCTTAGAGAAGAAGGTCAAACAGATGTTGTTTTCACCTATTCAGTCTTCTGGAAGCCCTCAACCACTGTCTGGGCAACGCGATGGGATAGGTATCTACATGTAGTTGAGCCACGGATCCATTGGTTTTCTCTTGTTAATTCAGCAATTATCGTTGTATTCCTTACTGGCATGGTCGCAATGGTGCTTTTGCGGGCTCTCCGCAAGGATATTGCCCGTTATAATCAATTGGACCTTAATGAGGATGTCCAGGATGACTCTGGCTGGAAGTTGGTACATGGTGATGTTTTCCGCTCCCCTGCCAATCCCCTACTACTTTCAGTCTTTTTGGGGTCAGGGGCACAACTATTTTTTATGACGGGTGCTACTATCATCTTTGCCCTCCTTGGCTTCCTGTCACCCTCTAACCGTGGGTCCTTGGGGACGGTTATGATTCTGTTGTATGCGCTGTTCGGATTCATTGGTGGATATGTTTCCGCAAGAAGCTACAAGTCCTTCGGGGGAGAGGCATGGAAACGCAATATCATATTGACCCCGCTCTTTGTTCCCGGAATCGTCTTTGGAGGGTTTTTCCTTCTTAACTTTTTTCTCATATACGAGCACTCGTCAGGAGCGGTTCCACTCACAACAATGTTGGCCCTCGTTGGAATCTGGTTTGTTATTAGTGTGCCACTGAGCTTCGGGGGTAGTTGGCTAGGATTTAAGTCTCTTGTAAGTTTTTCGTTCCTATGACATGGTCGAATTTGGCTTATCTGATATGCAAAGCCATTCTCCTCGCCTGTTCGCACAAATCAAATCCCTCGCCAAATCCCCGATCAAGTAGCTTATCTAAAGCCCGTGCCAAGCATGCTCCTTGTTGGTATCTTGCCTTTCGGTGCGATCTTTGTCGAGCTCTACTTTATCATGAACTCGATCTGGTTCCACAAAGTCTACTACATGTTTGGGTTTTTATTTATCTGCTATGGTATCATGGTGGGTTCCATCCCTAATCGCAATGCCGGCAGCATGCTAATACGGTTTAGATTATGACATGCTCTACTGTTACTGTTTTGATGATCTATTTCCTTCTCTGCTCAGAAAATTATCATTGGCAATGGCGATCTTTCTTCACTGCTGGAGCGAGCGCTATTTACGTCTTCCTCAACGCTATTATTTACTGGGTTTCTAAACTTAGTCTTGGGGGCCTTACTAGCAATGTGCTTTACTTGGGTTATAGTACCCTCATTGGTTTCTTGTTCTTTGTTTTGACAGGTACGATTGGGTTTTTCTCTTGTTGGCTGTTTGTCCGGAAGATCTACAGCAGTATCAAAATTGAGTAGGAGGGATATGACCGTGGTGTTAAGCGATAGTTTCATCAGGTTGACTGGTAGGGATAAATCGAGTACATTTCCCATTCATGTATACCTTCCGATGGGGGCAAGGAAAAAGTGAGCAAATGTTGAGTTTTTTCCCCTTTCCTTCCTTTTATCCATACCCCTCCTGGGCGTTTCCTCAATTCGCATCAATGCAGGGGCGATGTATCTTAGTTGTAGATAGTTTTATTTGTTTTTATTTAGTTTTCACCTTTTATCCGGGAGAGCGAGTACAGGTGTGAGCTAGGGTTGTTTTAGAAAGTACAAGTGGTTGGAGCAGTCCCGGGGTTGGTTTTGCCGACGACGAAGGACCCACTATTAGTGGATAGCTTGGCGGGCAGAGTTCTCTGCACGGTTTCTTTTCTTTTTCTTTAGCTACAGTAGCAACCAACAACTACAGGCATACCTATAGCTGATCCCTTTATCTTTTGTACTTACGGATACGATCTTCCTCACCAGGATGGTGATGTCCTTCCACTTCAGGTTCTTGCTAGACAAGAGAAGTTTAGTGTTTGGAATTATACAGCTAGCTGTTGGAAGTGATATTAATTATTACTAGCAAAAGGTTACTGTAACGACCCTGCTGGATCTTACAGTAGACTTAGTCTTATGCCATACCGGAGCCTGGAAGGGTTAGGGTTAGGCTAGTCTAGTAACTCTACCAAAGGGATACCATGTGGACTAAGCAAATGGTAATGCTTAGACTGCGAACTTGGAAAGGTATACCAAGTAGGTAGGAAAAGTCTACGCTGCAGCACGATGACTGGTATTTTCCTGATTTTTGAAATAATGACACGGTACATTTTACGACGATCGAGATTCTGACCAACGGCAGCCGCTTATCGCTTCAGCTGGGATACTTCAATTTTATCTTTGAGCCAGTGCTAACTTGAGGAGATCATGGCTGGAAAGAGCGGAAAGAGTGGGAGGAGGGCTGGACCTGGAAAAAAGGGGGTTAGGGTTGGAAGTGGATGTGTTGGCAAGAGGGTTTTGGAGGGTGGGAAGTATAGGGTGTTGGAAGAGGGAAAAACGGTATTGGGTGGTGATGAGAAAAGGGGGTGGGAGGTTTATAGTGGATTGGTCAGGGTTGCGGGTGGATGGGAAAATGATGAGGTACGATTGGAGGATGATTTTGTGATGGGCGGTTATGATTGGGGCGCGAGTGGGCAAGGGGAGTGGAAGGTGTGGGAGGATACTACAGAAGGCAAGGAGGAGGAGAAGGAGAGGAGGGTAAAAGTTAAGAGGGAGAAGGTGGAGGAGGAGGTTAAAAAATTGAGGGAGAAGGAGGGAGGTTCAGGACTAGAGCAGGAGGTTGAGGTTATTGAAGTGGATGATGAGGAGGAAGAAGGAGTGAGGTTGTTGGAAGAGTGGAAGATGAAAAAGGAGAGGGAGGAGAAGATGTTGGAAAAAGAAAGGAAGACGAGAAAAAAGGAGGGTATGTTGAAAAGAGGCAAGAAGAAGGGTTGGAATAGGAGAGAGACGTTAGAGATGTGGGACTTGTTGAGGGACTACAGGGAGCTGGTGGAGGAGGTGAAATATGTGTTTGGAAGTAATGAGGTGGAAGCTAGGGGTTTGGTTTTGGAGAGGAGTTTGGCGAAAATGAGGGTGTTTTGGTTGGAAGGGGGTAACAAGAAGAAGGGTAGTTGTGAGGAGGAAAAAGGAGTAGAGATGGGGAAGAAGGAGGAGGTGAAGATGAAGGTGGACAGGAGAATTGAGGAAATGGGAAAGGGTAAGGCGGTGGAAGGGGGTAGGACGTATAAGGAGGTGATTGCGGAAGTAGGAGGTAGGTTGGAGGGAGGTTGGAGTTGAACAACGGGATGGAGGTGGAATGAAAGTTGAGAGAGAAGAGAAAAGAAGAGGAGCGGAAGGGATTGGAAATGGAAAAGAGATTGGGTAAGGTGGTAGAGGTGGTTTTGGATTCACAGGAGGGCAGTACGGGTAAGAGTTGGGATAAGGTGGAAGTGGCGGATTGTTTGGAACTAAAGAAGGGGGATGTGGAAAGAGTAGTAGGGAAAGAGAGGAGGGTACAAGTAGTTCTGAAGGAGGGGGAGAAAGTGGAAGAGTTGGTCAAAGGACGGAAAGAGGTATGGGAGAAGGCAATGAAGGAAAAAGTGGGAGAGGTGAATAGAATGGAGAATTGGGTAGGGTTGGTGGTTCTGGGAGTGGAGTTTGAGGTTTGGGAGAAAAGATTGGAATTGTTCAGGGAGGTGGTCGAGCAGGAGAATGGGATTAAGTTGATGAAGAGGCCGGTATGGTTGGTGGATGAAAAGAGGAGGAAGAGTTTGGGTTTGAAGTATGTGGGAGTGGTGATTCATGTGGCGAGGGAGAGCTAAAGGGTACAGATTTTGAGGTGTGGTTTGAAGGTTTTGGGTGACAAAAAGGTGATGAAGAAATGGGTGGAAGAGAAACAGCAGGTGTTTTGCACGAAGTGTGCGGTGGTAGGACATAGTTGGTGGGATTGTGGTAAGAAATTGAGCAGATGCAGTGTTTGTACGGTGGAAGGTCATACGGGATGGCAGCACAGATGTGAGAGATGCAAGTTGGGGAGAGCGGGTTGTGTGCACTATAGAAAGTGTGCGATATGTGGGGGACAGCATACATTAGGGGAAGCGAGTGAGGGAAATTGTTGTGGTGTGAGAGCGGAGATGCTACGATTGAGAAGCTTGGTAGGGGAAGGTTGGGAATTTAAGATTGGTGTCGGGGAATTCAAGAGGGAGTTATAACGGGTTGGTGGAATTGGGTGCAAGGGGGGGTGAGGTGGATATTTATTGTTTACAGGAAGTGGCAGTGGGATTAGGAGATGTTTGTTATGGTTTAGATGGGTATGAAACGATAGGAGGGGTGGGAGGGTACATGAAGAAAGAGAAGGGTTCCGTGGTGAGCATGTTGGTGAGTAAGGTGTGGGATGGGAAGTATAAAATTTTGGATAGAAGGCAGGAGAGAATAGGGATAAGTTTGGAGGTTAGAAAGAATTGTTGGGTAGATGTTTGGACGGTTTATGTGGGAAAGGGAAAGCATGGAAGTTTTTTGTGGCCGGAAGGAGATAGGAATGTGGTAGTTTTGGGAGATTTTAATGCGTGGAGTAAGAGGTGGGGAGGAGAGGAAGAGAGTTGGAGTAGAGAAGGTAAATTGGTGGAGGAGTGGGTGGATAAGTGGGGATTTGAAATCGCGAACAGGGTGGGAGAAGTTACGAGGGTGGATGAGAGAGTGGGATACAAACATAGGGTTTTGGATTTGGCAGTTTACAGAGGGGGTGTAGAATTGAAATGTGAAGTGGGAGAAGGAATAGTGGGGTTGAATCATAAGCCGCTAGAAGTGGAGGTCGAGGTTTTGGGAGAAGGATTGATAAGGAAATGGAAATGAGAAAAGACGTGGATTGGGCAAAGGTGGAGGGTGAATTAGGAGTATGGGGTGGGAAAGGATTGAATTGGGAGGAGGAAGGAGGTTGAGGAAGGAGGGGTTTGGAGAGAGTGGTAGAGGTTTTAGAAGATAATCTGAGTGGGATAATGGAACGGTGTAGGGGGAGGAGGAAATGGAATGGGGGAAGAAAGAAATGGTGGGATGAAGAGTTGGAAATTAAGAGAAGATGGGTTAGGGAAGCGGAGAAGGATTGGAAAAGGGGTTTGGTAAGGGAGAGGGGAATTATAAAGGAGAGGAGGAAGATTTATAGAAGGTTGATTGAAGAGAAGAAATTGGATTATTGGTTGAGGTTTTTGGATGGGTTACGGCTGTTGGATAGTTTTCATTTTGTTAAAACGGATAGGGACTTTATGGTGGATTTAATGGGAATTAGGGGTGAGGATGGAATATTGGTGGAGGATGATAGAAGAAAAGGGGGAGTTATTATGAGAGGATTGGGTAAGAGAGAGGAGTTGGAACAGGAAGAGGAGGGTTTTGAAGAAGAGGTGGAGTTGGATGAAGAATTGGTAGAGGAATGGGTTATGAGGCAGAAGGATGGAAAGGCAGTGGGGGTGAATGGGTTGGGTGGAAAGTTGATAAAAATGGTTTGGCGATTAGATTGGGGTAAGAGTGCTATTATGTGGATTTTCAGAAGGAGTTTGGAAATGGGTTATGTGCCGGGAAGGTTTAGGGAGAGTGTGGGAGTAGTTATGAGGAAACCAAATAAGTCGGACTATAGTCTGCCAAGCAGCTATAGGGTTATAAATTTACAGGATGTGTTGGGGAAGGGGTTAGAGGAAGTGGTGGTGGCATTGTTGGAAAAATGGGGTGACAAGGGAATGGGAGAGGAACAGTGGGGAGCGAGGAAGAGAAGGAGCAGTTTAGAGGCAGTGGGGAAGTTGTCGATGAAATGGGAGGGGAAGAGGGGATTGGGGTTGTTGTTGTGTTTGGATGTTAAAGGGGGTTATGAGAATGTGGGAGTGGAGAAGATGGAGCAGAGATTGGAGGGATTGGGAGTGGATTTGTTTTTGAGGAAGTGGATAAGTTCGTTTTTGAGGGAGAGGAGAGTAAGAGTGAAGGTAGGAAAGAGGTCGGGAGATTGGGTGAATTTGAAGGGAGGAACGGTACAGGGGTCGCCGTTAAGCCTAACGTTACTTAAGTTGTTGTTGGGAGGGGTTTTGGAAGAAATTAGGAGAGAAAGGGTGGGGGGTTTGGAGGAGGTGGCAGTAGTTGATGATGTGGATTTTATGGTGGTTGGGAATAGCGAAGAAAACATTTTGAGGAAGGTGGAACAAATGGAAGTGGGTTTAAGAAGGGGATTGGAAAAATGGGAGGTGGACGTACAATTGCTGAAGTTGGAGGGTATGTGGGTGGATAAGGGTGGTTACAGGGAAAGGAAAGTGAGATGGATGGGACAAGTGTTGGAGATGAAGAGAGAAGTGAGAGTTTTGGGTGTTTGGTAGCAAGGGAATGGGGGTTGGGAAAGTCATGTGAGGAATAGGATTAGGTTGGTGGAGGTGAGGTGGAGAATGTTGTTAAAATTGGTGGGAAGAAGAGAGGAGGGTATGGGGGTGGAGAAGTTGGCGAAATTGTTGGAGATGGTGGTAATGAAATGTTTTATGGGATGGAAGTTTGGTGGAACGGGAAAAGAAGGTTTAAGAGGATGATAGAGGTGTGGAGGAATAAGTGTTTAAGGAGAGTACTGGGGGCGGTGAGAACAACGCCGGTGGATGCGATGTTAGGGGAAGTGGGATGGAAAGGGATAGAATGGGAATTGGACAAGAGGTTAGGATTGTGGGGTTTAAGGTTGAGGAGAAGGGGTTTTTGGGAAAAAGGTATGGAGGGTTGGCAAGAAGAAGTGGAAGAGGTGGGATGTTGGAAAGGGGGTTGGGAGGGGAGGATATTGAGGAAGGTGAAGGAAAGGAAGTTGGAAGGGGAACGATTTGAGGTAGAGGCGGAAAGGAATAGAGTGTTGGAATGGAAACTAGTTTGGGGAGGAGAGAAGGAGAATAGGAAGAGGATTTGGGAAGCGGGTATTGAGGAAAGGATGAAAGAATGTTTGGTGGGAGTGGGTGACGCAAGTGAAAGGGGGGGAAGATTAGGAGTAGGGGGTTGTTTATGGGAATATGGAAGAAGGAGAAAGAGTTGGAAGTTGAATATAGGAAGAGGATTGACGGTTAGTGAAGGAGAAATGGTGGGAGTAGGAAGGGTTTTGAAGGAAGCATTGGTTTATAAGAGTGGTTTGAGGAAATTAGTGGTGGGAGTTGATAATTTGGGGGTAATAAAGAGGTTAAGGAAGGGTAGGGGTTGGTGCGGGGAGAGTGAACAAAGAGTAAGGGAGAGAGGTTTGGAGTTGTTAAAGAGGGGATGGGAGGTGGTAATAGAGTGGGTACCGGGACATGTGGGGATAAGGGAAGACAAGGAGGTGGATGAGATGGCGAGGGAGGGGGTTTGGATGGAAGAGGATAAGGAGGTGGGGAATATTTTGACGAGGGGAAAATGGAAGCAGAGAAGAAAAGAGATGGAGTGGAGAACTTGGAAGGAATATTGGGTAAAGGAGGCGAAAGGAAGGAATTATTTAGGAAATGGAAATGGTTGTGAGTTGGGTCACGGAGGAAGATGGTGGAAGAGTGTGTTTTTGTTTTGGATGAGGGTGGATCATGGGAGAATGAGAGGAACGAGGTATGGAAAGGGTGAGTTGGAATGTGAGTGGGAGGGTTGGGAGAACAGAGATCACGTGTTGTTGCATTGTTTGAACTGGGAGGAGGAACGGAAGAGGATGGTGGAAGGTTGGATTAAGGGGGGAGGGGGTATTGAAGGAGAGGTTGACATGAGGTGGTTGTTGTTTGAGGAGGAGGGTATAAAGTTGGTTTTGAAGTTTGGAAGAGACATGGGGTGGTTTAAGTTGAGAAGGGGAGAAAGGGGAAATTTAATGGGTAGAAGAAAGGAGAAGAATGGGAGTCGGTTAGGAATGTTGGGAGTGGAGCAGGTGGAGATAAGTAAAGGGTTGGAGAAGAAACGGTTGAGGAATTTGGAAATGGGAAGAATGAGGGCAAGGAGGAGAAGAAAATTGTTAAAATTGGTGAAGGAGGAAGAAAAAGCTTTGGGTACCTTCACACGACCCATTGCAAGTGGTTTGGGGGTAGGCGCAAAGTCAGGAAAGGGGAAGGAGGTGATGAAGGAGGTTGCGGTGAACGTAAGGAGCAAAGGGGGTTTATTATTGGAAAATGTGCGGAAATTGGATTGAAGAAGGGTTAGAAGGCGGACATGGTTTTAGCATACAGAAAACCTACAGTATTACGATTAGTTAAGTTTTGTATAGCTAGTAGTAATAAAAAAATTTAAAAAAAAAAAAAAAAAAAAAGGAAAAAAAAAAAGTCTACGCTGTGGGTTTGGAGGGTTTCCAAGAGCCCCAGCGAGTTACCTTACATAAGGTGGATAGTAAACCTACCTTAGGAAGTATAGTTACCCGACCTGGATAAGATGGTTACCCTACTTTTGGATAGAAGTAACCCTACCTGGAGAATAAAAGATTACCCAAAGTTTCGGGAAAAGTAATAGGAATGTTTGTTACGCAATATTATATCGGAGATTCGAATATGGGCTCAATCAGGTAATCCGTTGTTGAGTTACAAACCGGAGAAAATCATGCCTTTGCCGAACATTGGAAAATCTGAGTCCAACACCCTCCTCTGGCCCCGATGTGCAGACAATCTGTCATGGGTCAACTGTATTGAATTGTGTGAAAATTACGATCTTAATAGGCTATATAGAGTATACGGTCGCGATACTAATGTAACGTTTGGGGTCTTTCCAGTGCATTGGTTCATCGACAGGTAATGATATCGTAGTTAAGTGTATTGTTCTCATGTTACCACTTGCATTACTGACATTCCTCATCAATATGCGTAACGCCAATAACCTCATCATTGTATTGAGGTGATAGAAGAGTAAAGTGGTAACGAAATCATATTATAGCTGGGTTACTTAGAAGGCTGCATGAAGAACTAACTACATGTCTATCTCGTCCTCTTTATGTAGTTTTTCCCGCTCAGCTATGAGTCACAACTGTGACTCATACCCTCGTGTAACATCGTATGACTCAAACAAGTCATTGCTCAATAACCATCTAACTATGAGTCGCAACTACAACTCATGTAAACTCATAACATTATATGACTCCAAATGAGTCATTTGTGTAGCAATAATATATGACTCATAATGGTGAGTCATGTAAAACATCCCATGACCTCTAAACAGGTCATGCGTACAAAATCATTAACATAAAACAATATTAAACCCATATAACAAATAGAACTCTATGACTCTTACATGTGTCATAGTGCGAAATAGCTAAGTGAGTCTAGAATCGTGACAACTAAAGGTGTATTGCGGGCACACAAAGCAAGGAGGTACTTGGTATGAAGGAAGATTGGTAGAGATTCTTGTACTTACTTCTCCTAAGCGAGATGGGTGGTAGCGTCTATATATTCAGGTTTGCATCCTCGACATAGACTCCGTGTATCTAAAGGAATTATAGGAAAAACATAGGAAGAAACATAAGTGCGACCGTGTTTGACCCTGAAAATCTGCCAAGGAAATCCCAAAGAACGTGGTTTAATCTAAAGGGGTGTGAGGGATATAACTGTAAGTCTAAAGAAATAATCGTCGGTTAAAAGAACTGGAAAGTATCCATAAAGATGGAGTAATATCCCGAAAGCCAGAAAGAAAACACAGGAGATGATTCTGATCGCTATCATGAAATATTCGATGAAATATACGTCATATATGTCCTAGCTGTAGTAATGTTCTCGGGGTATAGGTAAAGATGTAATACTAACCAAGTATGAGAATGCGCGATGTTATCAAAGTAAAATGAACATATGAAATGAATCAAGAATTTCAACAAACTGAAGGTTAGTTGCTGGTTTACTAGTAAATGCCAATGATTGAAGACTGCAGTTTAATACCGTATACATTGTCGCCGTTGTAACGGGGGCTCCCTGTGGGAAGATGGATCCCAAGGATGCGGCCGTACCGAAGCTTTCTTCTTATGTAAAGTGAAGAACAAATATATAAGAGAGAAAACCTTAACAGTGAAACTTAATATCGTTAAGCCGCAGCTTTACTCAATAAGTTCTCGAGAGGATAGTTGATCGTCTTAGGAGGAGAGGTCTTGCATATACTTAAGTAGAATTATATTGCCAGCTCCTCTCCATCACTCCTAAGCTCACCACCATTGCGAGCATGCCCATCTCCTCTGGGCCTCGGGCTAACATTCTACCGAATGTCAGCCTGCTCTGCTAGTTCATTATCCGACGTGAAGTGTTCATGCAGTATCCTCATACATGCAATCAACTGCAGGAGAAAACTCTTCATATTGCTGTCCTGTTAGTGGCGAACTAACAGGTTACTGATAAGCTAGTCTAATATCGAACTCACTGTCCCATTCGTATTCGTCTATGCAAGTCTCGTAGACAACCATTCAATGGTGCCATTACGTTTGACAAGTCTATCATCTTATACTGTCTTCTACACGATAGCTTGGTCTACGGACTCCCGTGATGAGACACTTAAGCCAATGGCTTATACGGGGGCTACCCATAGCCACTGACAACAAGTACCTCAATCAAGATAAGACTCCTACGATCTAAAGCTCGCTAACAACATCCAGGCATCTTACAGTCTTTCGGAGACATACGGGAGTCGAAGGTCTACCACTTAAACGGAGGCCTCCCGGGCTTCCGGTATACCTTACATACCTACCACTGTAGGCTTATAAGGATCAGTAGTGTATGCACTCCAGAATGACTTCTTGAGTAACCATTCGGTCGCCCCCTGCCCCCGCATCTATCCTGCGAACAGCTTCCGGTCGGAAGGATGGTAACAACGTATACAGTATTACACCGCTGTCTTGAATCATCAGCTTTTACTAGTAAACCAGCAACTTCCCTAAAGTTGGCCCATTACGCATTGTCAGTACATCGGGACCGGAGGGGGGTGTTGGACTCAGATTTCTCAATGTTCACCGAAGGCAAGATTTCCTACGGTTCGTAGCCCAACAATGGATTACCTTCTTGAGTACAGATTCGAACCTCCTATTTAATATTGCGTAACAAACAATCCTATGACTTTTCCCGTAACTTTGCGTAACCTTTTACGCTCAAGGTAGGGTAACTCCTATCTAAAAGTAGGGTAACCTCTTTGCCAAGGTAGGGTAACTATATTCCCTAAGGTAGGGTAACTACCTGTCTTAGGGAGAGTAACTTGCAGGAACTCACGGAGACCTTTCGAACTCGTAGCGTAGAATTTTTCTACCTACCAGGTATACCTTTTCTCGTTCGCAGTCTAAGCATTACCATTTGCTTAGTGCACATGGTAACCCTTGGTAGAGTTACTTGACTAGCCTAACCGTTAGCTATCCGGGCTTCGGTATGGGATAAGACTAAGTCTGCTGTAAGATCCAGCAGGGTCGTTACAGCCGTCCACTTGACCGGAAGCTGTTCGCAGCATAAATGAGGGGGCATGGGCTGTTCGAATGGTTACATGAAAGGTTATTCTTGAGTTCATACACCACTGATAGTTGCAAGCCAACCGTGGTAGGTATGTAAGATATACGAGAAGCCGGGAAAGTCTCTGGATAAATGGTAGACATTCGACTCCCATATGTTCCTGACAGACTGTAAGATATCCGGAGGTTGTTAGCGAACTCTAGATCATATTAGTCTAGTCTTGATAGACGTACTTAACGTTAGTGGCTGCGAGTGGCACCTGTATATAAGCCAATGGCTTAAGTACCTCATCACCAGACTCTGTAGACCAGCTATCGTGTCGAAGACAGTAGAAGGCGATGGACTTGTAGAACGTAGTAATACCATTGAGTGGTAGTCTACAGGACCTGCATAGACGAATATGTATGGGATTGTGAGTTCGATATTTGACTAGATTATCAGTAACCTGTTAGTTTACCACTAACAGGACCACAATGTGAAGAGTTTTCTCCTGCAGTTGAATGCACGTATCAGGATACTGTATGAACACCTCACGCTGGATGATGGACTAGTAGAGCCGGCTGACATTCGTTAGAATGTTAGCCCCAGCCCCAGAGGAGATGGGCATGCTTGCAATGGAGGTTAGCTTAGTAGTAATGGAGAGGAACTGGCAATATAATTCTACTTAAGTATATGCGAGACCACTTCTCCTAAGACAATCCAATATCCTCTCGAGAACTTATTGAGTAAAGCTGTGGCTTAACGATATTAAGTTTCACCGTCAAGGTCTTCTCTCTTACATATATGTTCTTCATTTTGTGTACAAAGAAAGCGTCGGTACGGCCGTATCCTTGGGATCCATCTTCCTACAGTGGGCCCCCGTTACATTTACTATTGAGCTTGAAGCATCCTGTGTATCAGACAGGCAGGGTGCTCAGAACATAAATCATGAATCAGGAAGCAACATGGCATCCAATAGACATCAGGGTGCAAGGTTGTTAGCATAGAATTATCCCGGCACAACCAGATATAGCACTGCACTCTATATATACAACCCGACTCAACACTAGAGGCCTCAAGTGTAACCAGATGCAGTACTACATCTACTAGATATGACAAAATGATCCCGGAGTCTTGCTTTACAATTATGTAAGCAATGCTACAATGTAAGTTTTATTTAAAAATTGATATAATTCATTATAGTACTAACATATATAGTAATTATCCTGCACAATTCCAATTTTGTACTCATTTAAAATTATTTTATGTTTCAAATACGTTAATACTGAGAGTACAAACCTTACCCCTTTCTTCTTTTCTATCCCTCCTGTCTATTGGGCTATCCACTATGTACTTCCTCTGAGGCTTTAAAACTCCAGCATTTTCATGTGGACTCTATCCCTTAACTAAAGTCACTTATCATAATACTAGTTCCTTTACCTTGCTTGGGTTTTGTGCTTTACTTAAAGCTTACATGATCAGTGTTATTGTATTTCCAATTGGCAGGTAGCAAAGAGGTAACAGCTTGATCACTGCAGCTCATTTGCTGGTCGACAGGTATCGATATCACAGTTAAGAGTATTGTTCTTCCGCTATGGCCTATGTTACTACTTGCACTACTAACACTCTTGGTCAATATGTATAACCCCAATACCCTTAGCGTTGCATGAAGGTGATAGAAGAGTAAAGAGTTAACCAAATTATATTATAGCTGGGTTACTTAGAAGACTGCATCAAGAACTAACTTCATGTCTATCATGTCTTCTTTATATTGTTCTTCATATTCAACTATGAGTCACAACTGTGACTCATACTCATACGTAAGATCCAATGAGTCAAACAAGACATTGCGTAATAACCATATAACTATAAGTTGCAACTGCGACTCATGTGAAAGTATAATATCATATAACTCTAAAAGAGTTATTCTCATAACCATAACATATGACTCGGAACTAGGAGTCCGGAGAAGCCATTCTAGGGCCTTGGAACAGGTTATGCATACGAAATCAATAGCGTGTGTTAATATAAAAACCCAAATAACCAACGAAACTCTATGACTTTTTTATAAGTTATAGGGCAAAATAGCTAAGTCAGTCTAGAATCATGACATTAGCTCCTCTTCCCCCCAGGTTCTGGTACCTTGGATTCTATTGTAGAGGTTTATTCTCTTTGGACTCGGGGTCTTACCAGATTTCTTTGGCCAAATTGGCCACTCCTGTTGCAAGCTGATGTATGTGTTGTTGTAGGACTTTGTTAGCAAAGGCTACTGGACACATTTTAACTGCGGCTTTTCAAGGGGTATCTTCCGCCAGGATTAGCATTCATTATGGGGCGGGGCGGAACAGGTATTCTGTTTTCTGCCCTACCCTCGGCCCGGCCGGGGGATAATTTTATGTCTCGTCTTCCCGCCCCGCCTTCCACAGGGCCCCTCACCAGCCGTGGGTAGGGGCGCGGGGTTTTTTCCGCCTGCTCATCACCTAGGCAAGGCCCCGTTTGCAAATTCTTCATGTCCCAACCGTGCGGGGCCCTGCTTTCCTTATCGAGTAATCACAAGTGACTAGAGCAAAATTGGTTTAACTCCAAATCCTGTTATCAGATCCGAAGTACATGACACCACTATTATATGGGTATTGGGCATTAGATCCTACGAGGGTATGACTTTCGGCGTATGACTTACAGTGTATCATTTTGGCTATGGAGCCCGGGGCGTATGGTTTTGGGCGAATGGCTCTGGGAGTATGGTTTTGGGCCTACGGTTTTGGGTGGATGAGTGAAAGACCTCTTTCTACCTAACTAGCTTGGATACTGACAGATCTAGTTTGACTATTTATTAAATTGCTTCACATATACACAGGACTAAGGAGAAACAACTATCTACACATTGAAGTTCCCACGTGATTTCTGCCACCATTCAGGCATTTTGCTGAATTTCCACAATGGTTTCCACGTCTTCTCCACGCATGGAACATGAACTACTTGGTGTATAAAGTGGTGGACTACACTATAGCGATGGCCCACGAAAGATCCTATATAATGCTCTATCACATACAAGCGCATGAAAATAATGGAGCCTAGTGTTGCGGGTAACCAACTCAAAGCTCAGTAGAGTAAGGTTAAGCGTTTTAAGTGTTCGATAACGGAGTCGTGTCAGGAAGGTGTCATGATTTTATCGCTAATACTTATTTCGCTAAGACTACTAAGAGTATGAAGTGTAGATGATAACTTGTTATATTGATAAGATCTCTTCTCGGTTGCTGTCTCTTCTAATAGCTGCGGAGGAACTCTTATATTTATATCTCTCGTGAGTTTCCGCAGCCAGTACATCTAATATCTATACTAACTAGGTACCCCTTCAACAACTAGTATTCTTGGGTCTTATCAATCTTAAGTGCGAACACTCGTAGACCCTGAATAATTCCACGCTTTTGGTCATTTGGGTTATTATACTTCGTCATCCTGAGGGTGTGAGAGACTCCGCCAGTCAGAAGTAATCGATGCCCTTGCCATATGAACTTTAACCTGAGTATGCCGCTCAAATGCGAACATACCAGTCGTTCCTTGGTTACTAAGATGATCAGTCTTAATATCAGACAATGGTGACAACACAGAGGCATGACTGCATTATCATTACGTAGAGTTGGTAGGCTGAGTGCTCGATCGCTTCTTCGAGTTGCCTAGAGAGAATGGGCTTGAAGCTACATTTCCTTAACTCTCGTCCATTCTTGCAGACCTATGACTTAATTGTAGTCAGTCAACATGAAGCATTATTGTTCTCTGATTCGGTAGGCTTTTCTGCTCACGCAGCTATCATTTGAATCATATACTGGTTCCCAGACTTATGAGCAGTACACACTACCCCTCTCATATATCCTGGGAACAGCTTCCGGTCGGACGGACGGAGACGACGTATACGGTGTTATGGGGAATCTGCTAACTTCGCGATTTTTGCTGGTAACTAGCAACTTCATACCGTGCTGCAGGTGACGTCTGGGCCCTACATCGGGGCCAGAGGGGGGTGTTGGAATTGCACATGCCTAACACGAGCTCCTTCCTCTAAAAGCTCGTTAAGAGTTTTTTAATTTTTACTTTTCCTTTATTCTCTCCAGAACTCAGCACTGTAGGATAAAAAACCTTCCGTGTTTGCTTGGCCACGGCAGGAAAACCTTTCGTACTATCCTACTTCTGCCCTAACTGGTATTTCTGGATTTTCTCTATGAAAACCTTTTACCAACTCCTGAGCATGGTCCATATTCTCTGTTAGTTCCCAAGTGTTCTCATCCTCCGAACAACCTTTCCATTTCACAAAATACCTTAATTCACGCATTCGAACATTTTGTCCGCCAATCCTTCTAGTGTATGAGATTATTTTACTATTCCCCTTTTTCTCAACCTCCTATTCCCAATCTCCCTTGATTTCCTCAGTAGCTTGTGGGGGATGCTCTGGTCCTGCACGAATGGACGCTCGGTAAGGTTGCAGTAATGATACATGAAATACCGGATGAATATGCCAACAGTCGGAAATATTTAATTAGTAGGATGAACGGCCTCTTTTCTCCAAAATCTCGAACGGTCCATAAAGTTTGGGACTTAACTTTTTAGATGCTCATTTGGAGTAGATGTTTTTTGTGTTTAACATCACCTGATCACCAATTTTGATGTCAGGTTGTTCCATCGCCTTTTTATCACAATATTTTCTTGCGGCTTCCCTGGTACGTTCCAAGGTCTTGGCAGCTTTTTGGTGTATGGTTTTCATCCAGTGTGTGTATATTGTGGCTCCTGGATTTTGAGCTTCTCTTTCCTTCATCCATTCCGTTTGTGGGTGGAAACCATAGTTTATGAAGAATGGCGACATTTTATGTGCGTTTGTGCCTGAGTTATGGTATGTGTGTTCCGCTAATGGGAGCAGTTGATACCAATCATCCTGATCGTAGTTGACAAAATTTTGCAGGTATCCTTCCAGCATTTGGTTGGTCCTCTCGGTTTGCCCGTCAGTTTGCCGGTGGTATGCGCTTGCCATTTTTCACTTTATTCCCAACTGCTTACCTAGTGATTCCTGGAATTCTGCAGAAAACTTTGTGTCCATGTCCGATACTATCTCGGTTGGCAATCCTTGTAGTTTCCATACTTCCTGTAGGAAAGATTTGGCTACATCTTTGGCCGTCACATTTTCGTATAGACTGATGAAATGAGCCATTTTGGTGAATCAGTTTACTACGACCATAATTTGAGTGTGTCCTTGTGACTTCTGTTGATGTGTTATAAAATCGGTAGATATTGACGCCCAAGCCGCACAAGGGACTTGTAGAGGTTGTAACAACCCGTACCTGGCGTGTTGTGGAGATTTATTGTGTTAGCATTCGTCAAATGATTGTACATAGTCATTTATCCAGTTTGCCGACCCTTTCCAATAAAAATCTTACGTGATTATTTCAAAGGCTTTTTCTTGTCCAAAATGTGCTGCCACCCTAGAATCATGGCATCCTTTCGCGACTACTGTTCGCAGCTCCTCCTTGTTGGGTGCGCAAATTCAGTTTTGGTAGCATAGGAAACCCTGGACCGTTTTCCATTGTTTTTGTAACGTCTTCCCGTCTCGTTCCAAAGCTTCCAACTCCCTTTTTCGTTCTTTCCATTCCTCGTCTTGCTCCGCAGCAACTAAGCCTTGGTCAAGAAACTCAGCAGTAAATACCTTCATTTCTATCTGTGCTAGAGTGGAGTTTGACATCAAGACTCTTTCCTGTCTTGACTGGGGGTTGTGTAGTTCGTCCAATTTCGCGAAATATATAGTAGTTTTTGTATCAGCGGGCAGTATACTTTTTGTAGTCATAGTCGATTCTGTTGCTAGCATTCATGTTGGAATGAAATCGGTGCTTCCGATACCTTGGCCTGCGCGCTTTGTTTGATCTAACTCCTTGACTTCCATCAATTCGGAGTAGTAGATTTGAGTTACTATCAGTTACGCTATGCGGTCACCCTTGCGTATTTGATAGTCTTTGTGACTATGGTTTTGCAACAGTACCTTGAGTTCGCCAGTATAATCTGCACCAATGACTCCAGCTCCAACCTCAACTCCGTTCTTATTCGCTAGTTCACTGCGACACGCGATTCTTCCGTATGTTCCTTGTGGTAGACTGATAGATAACCCCGTGTCCACCAGTAGCTATCCCTTTGCCGGAATGGGGTATCGTTTAATGCATTGAGGTCGTGACCGGCCGCCATTCGTGATCCCTTTGTTGGTATTACAGCCGCTTTGCTTAATTTTTTGATACATATGTTATGGAGCTAGGGTAATTCCTCCTCTATTTCTATCCCGTCATCCGCGTCGCTCTCTGTTGATGTCAAAAAGATTTGAAAATGTTCTGGCTTTAAAATAGACTGTTCGCTATGCACAGCTCCCTCCTCTAGACGGTACTCCAGCTGTCTACTTATGGCGTTAGGCTTTCCTCCTCTTGTGCCTGGTCGGTATACGATTTTGAAATTATATTCTGCTAGTGCTTGTGCCTAAGGGATCTGCCTTCCATTCTATTAATTTCTGGTGGGAAAATGTTGTAGGTTTTGGTTGTTCGTATAAAGTGGAATGCGTTTTTCGGTGCCTAAATGGTAATGTCTACATTCCTTGAATGCTTCCATTATTGCTAGTAATTCTTTATCATGAATTACATAGTTCCATTCTGAGGAGTTTAATTTTCGTGAATGGAATGCTACCGGATGGAGTTTCTGTCTTGAAATTGTGACAGAACGCAACCAAGGGCAAAATCGCTTGCATCCGTTTCTACTACAGTGTCTATCCTAGGATGAAAATGGCAAAGTATGGGTGCGGTAACGAATTTTTCCTTCAAGATTACCAAAGCCGTGTTTTGCCCGGTGCCTCAATAAAGTTTTTTGAGTCATCTTTTAAGGTTTCCGTGATAGGCTTGCAAATCGTAGAGAAGTTTTGAATGAAACATTGGTAAAAATTAGCAGATCCTATAAGGACTTGGACTTCCTTAACTGAAGTGGGCGCCTTTCATTCTCTTATGGACTTGACTTTCCTTTCGCTCATTTCCACTAATTCGGTATTGACGATGTAATCGAGAAATTCAACTTCTTTGACATTGAATACCGATTTTTCCAGGTTGACTGCTAGCTGGTTCTCTTTAGTTTCTGCAGAACCTTTTTAACCAGTTGATTATGGTCCTTTTCGTTTTCCCAGTATATCAGGATGTCATCTGAGTAGACAACAACTCCTTGGTATAGATATTCGCGCTTTATTTCGTGCATCATTGATTGGAAAGTAGCGGGCGCGTTAAGCAATCTGAAAGGCATTACCCTGTACTCTTAGTGGCCGTAATGGCATCGGAACACTGCTTTCCATTCGTCTTCTTCAGCTATTCGTAACAAATAGTACCCCTTTTTAAGGTCGATCTTGGAGAAAATCTGGGATCTTTCCACTCCATCTCTGAGCTTACTCATGATAGGTATCAGGAATCTATCCGCGATGGTAACTGAATTCAAGCCTCGGTAATCGACTACTAGTCGTAGTTTGCCATCCACTTTTCGGAAGAAAAGAATAGGACTGCCAGCAGGTGATTGACTTGGTTGGATTTTCCCTTGTTGTAGTATTTCATCCAAGTACTTCCAAAATTCCTTTAGTTGCATTGCCGACAACATGTAAATTGGGCCCCAAGGCAGTTCTTCCCTATCCTTAATTCTGATGGCGTGATCCCATTTTCTTCTAGGAGGCATTTGCGTAACAACTTCCTCCTCGAATAGTGGAACATAATTGTGGTATTGTTTGTGGATTTTATGCATGATATTCTCGACTGGTTTGTTCTTACACTTTATTCGTCCTATGACCTGTGCATTTTGTTCAAAGACTACCATCTCGTCATACTCCTACATATCCCCCAATCCTTCATCGATTTTGTGGTCCGGACTGGATTTTTTGGAAATGTACCAATTTGCCAGGTGTTCAATATTTGTCAAGTCGTGATTCTTAGACCACCCGAAGTGAATAATAAGGTCGTATTTTCCAGCTTTTGCAATTTCAAAGGAGATCTCCGATCGGCGGGAGTTAGTCACGATCTCTAATAAGATTGGGCAAGTAAAATGTTTTCCGCCACTTTCCATGGCCGAGCCATCGAATCCTAAGATTGCTGTAGGATACTATCTTGTTTTATAGGAAATATCGCACTCCCTTACGAAGCGAGCATTGATTAGGAAGATATTAGAACCAGAATCTAATAACATGCCAACCTGGATTCTTTTTCCTTCCGTCTCGATGTGTGCGGTACTTTCTTGGCAATTGTATTGTCTTGGTCGCGGTGTCTTTGCTTTCTTCAGGACTTCGACAAAGATGTCGACCTTTCGCTTTTTGTGACATTTTGTAGATGTTTGAGACCATGCTCGCATAGTTTCGGTCAATCAGACCTCCTCAGCCAAACTAGTTCCAGTTAGCTTTTTCCTTAATAGGGATCTTATCTTGGTCCTTTTGGTGTTTCACCAACACTCAAGGAGAGAGCGTGCAGTTATTGGGTTGCGTGCCCTTTTTTCATCCACAAACCTTTTAGTCCTTGGGCAGCCCACTACTAACTGTCCTTACCCCTTGCCGAAGGGTTCCCTCTCATCCTGTCTTTACAACCTGCAGGTCCTGTCTGGGGGGTATCCACGATCGTCCAGACAGGTACATAGTATTACTATCGGGTTCATAGGGCTGGCCAATCAACATGTTCTGTCCTTCCCGCGCATGTTCTCCACCCTCATTTCATGAGATCTTATCCGTCACAGAATTCATACATCGGCACCGTCGAATCAATTCGAGGGAGACTTTGTTCGTGAAAGCAAGTCTAGAGCCTTGTCTTGAGTGCATCCGATGATGGCTCTTGAGTGAAGTATGCCTCGTTACTTCCACGGTCATCTCCCTTGCCTCTACTGACTCTCCCTAGTATGATTTCTCCTGACTTCGTTTTAATCCCAAGTTGGTCCTTATCGGGGACCATTGAGTTTCCAGAACACGTGTCCGACTACCATCATTTATTTTCCGCGGTTTATGTGACGGGGGTCCTTCCCACCAGTGGGTGGGGGAGGTGTTCCTCGCATCGTTACTTCGATTCCTATAGACGTGCGAGCCTATTTGAGTACCAGTCACATAGACTACCCGATCGCCATCGTTGTCGGTGCCGAATTCCCTTAGTCCTCTATTTCATGATCTGAAAGGTTTTCCCAAACCCGTGTGAGCTTTTCGATCCCTGTGACTTGTGCCTTTTGTGGGGGTGCGTGGTTTCCTTTAACCAAATCCACTCATAGACGTTCTTTATTTTGTTCGTGATCATTGCAATCCTCCTCAGGAGTACCTTACCAAGGAGCCCGTTGGATTGCCGTTACTTGCACATCCTTTTGGCATGTTTTCCATTTGTGGTTCGTTCAACCACATCATGTATACCCCATATTTTTCTTTCTGTCGTCGATGAGATTTTGCGGCATGCCCTTCTTAATCCTTTCCCATTCCATGGGGTTTCCCGATTTTTCAGCCCTATTCAATGTTGAGGTCCTACCTTCTTGTTTGGCCACCTCATATGCTCCTCGCTCTGGTTTCGTATATTGCTTATGCTTTTTGATGATTTTGGTTTTACCCTTTTCCTCATCCTGTTCCTTTCTCTTTGTCGTTTTGATGTGGCTTTCTCTTGTAGAGACTCGTTGATCCAGTCTCCATTCTTCATAGCGTTCACCACATTCTCTTAACGCACTTAACCATTCTTCATCGAGGTCGTATTTTTTCAAGGATAATCATTCCAGTATTTGTAGTGGTATCTTTTCTTCCAACTTTCTTCACCACCCAATACCGGTTAATTGCACTTTGATGTTGAGGTTCTCCATTTTTAATAAGAGTGTGTAAATCTTTCCCTCGTATTTAACCTTATCCATATCTTGTAGTGCTTCTTGGTCTTCTGCGGTACTAGCATAAGGGTTGGTTATTTCTTGACAGAATCGTTGCCAGTGAACGAGCGCTTGGACCTTTTTATAGCCTAGTTCACCAGTCATAGCGCATCGATACCAATTCTTGAAATGCGCAGCATCTTCTCCCTTCATCAGACTGATGGCATATTGTATCCTATGCATGTGTTTTTTCCAATGTTGTGGGTTTCGTCGGAAATAATCTTCACATTGGAGTAACCATGTTTTCACGTTTTGGTAGTCCCTTGCTTGGAAGATTTGCGGTGGTGTGGCGTCTTTCCTTTTGGCATTGGCCAGTCCTTTGCTTACTGCTTCTATAAGTAGTTGCATTCGATCGTAGTCCAGGTCCTCTGTGGGCGTCATTCCACGCCTCGCTTGATGTTACTTTCGTTTCCACCTACGTCCGCCTTTATCAGGGTCCCCGTAGCTGTCACAGTCAGAAGAACTACCTGATGAACTATTGTCATCATCATCGTCGTCACCTGGATGCCCTGGATTATGTCTTGGACCAGGCGGCGGTCCTTGTCCACCACCATAAAGCCCTGCTTCTGCCACTTGTTGTTGAGGCGCCTTTCCTTTTTCTTTTTGATTCTCTTGAGAATTTTGGCTGTCCTTAGGTGCAGGGACCTGAGGCAGACTGCTTCCTCCTTGCTCGGCACCTGATGGTCGCTGATTAACATGTGCCGATAAATAGTCTGCTACTCTTTTCAATTCCCAGATTTCTGCATCCTTCCGGCCTTCGAATTCTTTGTTGACATGCTAGTTTCTTGCTATTTGTGCTCTTACATCCCCGTTTTCTTCCCTTTGGGTAGCTGGCTCCCTGACCAATTCGTTACCGTGTGATTATAAGGTATTAACTTCCTTTTCTAATAAGAGGTCTCGGGTGAGTGATCGTGCATCAGTTGTTCCCATGTTGCTATGCAATTGCTGACGAACTTCTTGTTGTTGCTCCTGCTGCTACCGAATCCTATTTTCTTCCATTATTGGTCTTGGCTTGGACCGGTCCCATGCCTTACTAAGTGTTGAAGTAACCATTTCTAGGTTCTTCTGGAGATTTTCTACCTCTTTATCGACTAGTTCCTCTCCTTCCTTAACTCTTGTCTGAACAACTTCCAAGTCTGCCACCAAGCATTGTTGGGAGTTTGAGAGAGTATTGAAAGCAATGTGTTGCCGATCTTGGGTTTCTTTTGCTGTCCGGTCAATATGTCCTATCACCCAGTCAAGCTCGGTCATGTAATCTCTCGCAGTTCGTCGGGCCTTACCTTGAGGTCCTTGGAGTGGTGTAGAGTATCTTTTACGGAAACTGAGCGATGGTTTTGTTAGTCCCCCAGGGGTTGGTTGTACCAAACCTCTCATCTTTGACTGTGATCGCCTTTTGTCAACCCTTGATGGGGGCCATACGACAGGGGTTCCGCTTTGACTTGGAACGTAACTTCCAGGAACTGGTAGTGGTTCTGACGTTGTAGTTGAAACTGGGTCAACTCCATCATCAACTAGGCTTTCTCCAATGATTTCGTCTACTCCCATAATCCTTAATGCCATATCCGAGGAAGTTTCTGCGCTTGGCGTTGAATTATCGACTTCTTGGTAGAAGAGGAATTGTTCAGTCATCCAACCATCCCTTATGATTGTATCGCGTAGGATTTTGACTGTGGACGGATTTATCACTCCATCCTTAATCATCTGGCGTATCCGGCGCAAGTGATGTCGTATTTTCTCCACGACGTATGGTTACTACCTACCTGGGGCTCCTTTCGCTAGTGGTATGGAATTATCCTTGTCGTCAAAGTTAAGAATAATTTCACTAAAGGGATATTTCCAAATAAGTGACTTTCGTGACTGCACGGCCTGATAAGGTCTTCGCTGCGTCACAGTTTTCGGGCTCCTTTTCCTTTCTTTGACTATTGGAAGTTCGATAGAACAAGCTAGTGTAAGGCTACCTTGCTTGTCCGGCTCCAAGTCTTCGTAATCGTCTTCGTCCATAGGGGTCACTAAATACGCGGGGAGGGATTCAGATTTGTTCTGCGTAGCCCGTGTGTCTCCTAAGATGAAGAACAAGTAATAACAAAGAATAATAGCAAGTATTGTCAAGATCAATTGACACCGTTTGTATCGATTGTGCCTCAGTGTCAGAGAGACTATTAATATAGTGTTACAGGTAACCAACTCGAAGCTCAGTAGAGTAAGGTTAAGCATTTCAAGAGTACGATAATGCAGTCGTGTCAGGAAGGCGTCATGATTTTATCGCTAATACTAGTTTCGCTAAAACTACTAAGATTATGAAGTGTAGGTAATGACTTGTTATATTGATAAGATCTCTTCTCCGTTACTGTCTGTCTAATAGCTGGGGAGGAACTCTTATATTTATATCCCGCGTGAGTTTCTGCGGCCAGTACATCTAATACCTATACTAACTAAGCACCTCCGTAACAACTAGTATTCTTTCGTCTTTTCAATCTTAAGTGCGAACACTCGTAGACCAGGAATAATTTCACGCTTCTGGTCATTTGGGTTATTTTACTTCGTCTTCCTGAGGGTGTGCGAGACTCCACCAGTCAGAAGTAAACAATGCCCTTGCCATGAGAACTTTTGTCTGAGTATGCCGCCCAAATGCGAACATACCAGTTGTTCCTCTGTTATTGTGGTGATCAGTCTCAATTTCAGACAACAATGACAAGATAGAGGCATGACTGCATTATCTTTGCGTAGAGTTGGTAGGCTTAACACTCCATCGCTTCTATAATTTGCCTACCGAGAATGGGCTTGCAGCTATGTCTCCTTGCCTCCCGTCCGTTCTTGCGGACCTATGACTTAATTGTAGTCGGTCAACATGAAGCGTTATTGTTTTCTGATTCGGTAGGCTTTTCCGCTTACCCAGATATCATTTGTATCATATACTAGATTCCAGCTGTATGAGCAGTGCACACTACCCCTCTCATATATCCTGGGAACAGCTTCCGGTTGGACGGACGGAGACGACGTATACAGTGTTATGGGGAAGCTGCCAACTTCGTGATTTTTGCTGGCAACTAGCAACCTCACACCGTACTGCAGGCGACGTCCGGGCCCTACATCGGGGCCAGAGGGAGGTGTTAGAATTTGCATATGCCTAACACTATGATTTCACCAGCATCGAAACCCTATGTGTGCTGCTTTTCAATCGGGATCGACGATACTGAACCAAATCCCTTGCAATGCTAAATACCCGTTTAACACCAACACTTCCTCTTTGGACTGCAAGTATATCCTTAGCCATCGGGACTAAATTGGGGAATCTCCCAGCTTTAATCTCCTTCCACTCCAGTGTGTTTGCCTCATAAAAGATCCCAGCTGGGTTCGTGTCAGGCGTGGTACCTGAGGCTCCACTGGCTTACTCAGAAGGTTCGACCTCAGATTCTGATTTGATATACATGCGTGCCTCGTTGAATAAAAAAGTTCTTGATCTTGATCCATATAGATGCTTTGATCTACTATTTGGACCGCTCTGTGGAATTAGGGTATCTGGACACCAGGCATTCATTGGTGCACAGTGAAGATCGTCATATGCAATAAACTCTTTTTTATCTGACTTCTCATAATCAGTCTCACCAGCAGTATCATCTAAATCTTGTTCACAAAATAGATCTAGTTTTGAATATGGGTTGAGACAAGCTCCAACGCCAAACAGAAGGCCTCTAGGATTTTCGGTTTTACCATAATAAACTGCTGCCTTTAGTTTTTGCTCCCAGCAAACCTTCACAAATGTCAACCTTCCACTGCATTCTCTTGTGTTCCGACTTTGCAATTTGTGTTTCTAAATGATCAAAAATGTCTTGTTAGACTTGAAATACGCAATGAAACGTGACTCTGCCTGTTTTTGACATCCATAGAGTCCAAAACCGGATAGGTTGAAGTACTTCCAAGATGTACTCAACCTGTTTCCATTCTTCAGGGGTGGACCACAGCGGCGCAAACTCAGGATAAGTTTGTAACCAATTCTTTGTGAATCCACGCAACCATACAGATCTCTCCAACATGTTTAGAGTCGAGTTTTACGTTGTTTTAACATCGGAAATGAGCATAGCTGAGATCTTGACCATGTTGTTCTGTATCCCAATGAAGTGCTGCCAGTGCTGGGGTGAAGCTCCAATAGCAATACACATTTTGCGATGCTAATGTATACATAGATTAGCATTCTCTCTTCAAGGACTAGGGTATGGTATCTAGGAACAATCCAGATATCTTTCGTTCTCCCAACTTAGGCTTCATTATATGGTAGATTCATTTCCATACTTTTGCATCTAAGGATATTTATTTCTGGCATATGAATTTGTGTGTATGTATATGTGCGTATGAAATGTGTAATCTACAAATTGTAAAACTGTTGCACGGTATAGGTCTTGGATATTACCTTTTCTATTGTCTTGTAAAAACCATTATCCAACCTCATAACCTTATCAATATAATCTGCCTTAAACCGAGATGGCATATGACCATCCTTTGATTTCACCTTGATGGAACTCATAAATGCAGCAAGAACAAGCTAAACAACATGGGCCATGCATGGAACAAGGTTTACCATCGGGGACCATTCTATTGACAGTGAACCTGATGTGTTGTTTAAGGCTGCTGCGACGGTTTTGTTGATACTAGCACTATCGGTAGTGAAACCAAGAATTCTATCCCAAATCTAGTATTCAGCGAGGATTTTATTAATGATCCCTGCCATATTGGTACCCATATGAGAACCTTTTATTTGCTCAAACTCAGTTAGCACTTCCTCCATCTGCCAGTTATCTGAGATCCAATAGGCCACAATTGCCAGAAATGAGAATTTATTAGGCGAAGTCCAAGCATTGGCAGCCAGAGAAATCCTTCCGTCAACTAGAAAACCAGTTCGAATCTCATCCACTATAGAGTTACCGAGCCTTTTCAAGTGCCTTGTCAGCGTTGTCGTGCTAGGGATTTCAATGCCTGGATGAATAGATTTAAAGGCTTGGTGGAAGGCAAAGTTGTTTGAGAAATTAAATGTCAAATTTGTTACATGGAAGGCCTTTGGGAAGTATTCTTCGAAAATGTGATGTTTAAAGTCCATTGGTGTTACTGGGTCAATCACGCTGCACCGGTTTACAGTTTTTGTTACTTTTTGCATTAGTGTAAGGACATCTGTACTAGGTCAACTTCCAGAGTAAAATCTGTTAAACTTTCTAGATTTCTGACATGCGGAGGACTGGTTGTGATCGTGTATCGAGCTGGTGCCTGTGCCCCTTGGGTGAGTAAGAACCATCCTGCAAATGATGTACATCCCCTGTGGTATACTAACAGCACGACCTGAGCGGTTGGCGCATTGCTGAAAGTATTTCCATATATATGTGCCTCGAATATCTGAGTTCCATCAGATCTTCTTCTTGCTAGCATATTTTGCGGTACATGCCGCAAACCCTGCTGTCTCTTTCTACCAATCTATCCAGCTCTCATGATATTCTTCAGTATAGAAACAAAAGTTTCCAAATATCTTAAATTTGTTTGCATCACTTGTTACTGAAGCTGGAGCTGGTAAGTAGAACATCTTCGGAGCATGATCTTGGTTTCCAGGTGGCAGTAAAACAGAATCGTGGTGCAAAGGTCTTGTGGAACGAGAAAAAGGTGCTGGAGAGACGCTAGCAGGAGGTCTTGGAGTCGGTGTTTCTGAGCCATTGCGCGCTTATGGACTCGATCCGACAGATGGCTGAGATGGGGATGGAGACTGGTCCCTGGCTGGGCTTTCGTGTAACCCAAGAAAGGAAGTACAGCTTCTTACACTGCGGCAGTAGTGGGCCTGTTGGCTGTCATAATTGAAGTCTAGGCTGCCAGCGGCGGATTATTCCCGTTGTGAGGACATTTTGAATATCAATATAACAAGATATTGCTTAATGATTTGAAGCTACCTTTGGTATTTGGTGTAATAGTAGTCTTTCGATTGTAATGCCTCCCACAGAAAGATGTTTTGATTTGAGCAATGAACTGTTGTTATAGGATGCTGTCCGAGCTACTAAACTAAGAACCTCGCCTGCATGTTATTCTGTGATTCTATTTACCAGCATATGCATCTTTTAAGTGTACTAATAGTTGAGGGAATTGATGATATGGATTTGTGTGTTTGACTCTACATATGGCTTTTGGGAGTATAATTTGTGCGTATGGCTTTTGTGCGTATGAGTGTGTATGAATTATTTTGTAAATATTATGGTATGGAGCTCTGCAGGAACTACATAAATTGAGAGTTGGATAGTGGATAAACTATGAATGAGCTTCCAGCCTATCCTAGTCCGAATCTGGAGCTGTAGTTAAAACATAAGGTTAAGTGGCATATAATCCAACATAACCATATCGGAGCATTTATCCAAATTTACTAATCCCAAGTGAGCACTCTCATACAACACCCTCACTCTACATGGCAACCTGATTTTCCAATTAGATCTACGGGCCAGAATTCTGTGAGGCTCCCGCAATGATTCGAAGCAATTCGAATGCAAAGGAGTTGATGCTGAAATATGATGTGTTACAGTAATTCTGTCAGTTGTGCATTTTGAGTGATCAATTGTGATTCCCGATTATAACCATTGTATTTAAACCGCATCCCATGCAACAAGACCGCCCATCACCGAAACACCACTCCGCATGAACTTACAAGACTGCTATATCTAACCTATCACTGTCCGCTCTTTTCTCTGTATCGGCAACGACGATAACTACCGCGCCACATGAGCCAGTTCCAATTCCGAAGTTTCAGACCCGAATATGCGGTCCAAACAACCCAATCGACATCCACCACTTATCCTGGGACCGAAAGACTGTCGACTTCTTTTTCTGTATGCTGTTACTATATTCTGTCCAAGCCAGCTAGAACTCATACCTATATTACCATTACTGTAAAAGCTAATTGTGAGATATTGACAAACCTTGAGCTATAGCCTGTCACCAAGGATTACGCAACGATACGGGTTAAAATTATGTGCATTCGGGTAGACAACCAGAGATAAGGTAGTTAAATTGGTTGGCAGTGGGCAGATAGCAGGAATGTTGGAACTTAGAACACCGTAATCCAGGGTCATCTTACAAGTGCTCGATTTGGGTTATGAATTTGAAGGCCGAGTCTTTAGCTAGGAAATCTTTCAGCAGGGTCATCTCCACCGCCATGTGGTGAGGGGAAAAATGACCTAACGCTTGGTCCCAGAATTGGGTTCAGAGTAATAGCTTCTCGTTCTGGCTTTTTTAAATTTACGTAGATAATAAGTTCTTTGGTTGCACTGTCAAACTTGATATAGATTAGCTCAATATATAAGTAGCAGGGCTTAACAGGAGCTTCCAGGTTTGGATTGCTGATTATTCCACTGTTGTCGCGTTCAAGAGTTCATCTGCTGCTCTTGAGTACCCTCTCGCCGGTCGCTACCAACCATTCTATAGTATATCTTTCTTTCAAACTCCTTTCCCTACCACTAAAGCACCACGACTCTACAACCAGAGTATCCAGTGTTACCATTCAAATCAATGAGAGTATTGAGAACTACATTGTTATTGGAACCGGTCCACTAGGATATACCGAACCCGATGTCATTCCACTTCCACCGCTTCATGCAAAGGTCGGTGTTCAGACTAACTATAACTTTGTTAATCTGAAAAATGTTCCCCTGAGCTCTCTGGACAACTATGGAAACCTTGGACCAATCATGTTTTCACATTCTTATCTCTACTCAGTTGCCTGGGGTCACAAAGCGATAGAATTATTTTGTAAGTCAACTATCCAACAATGCTCACACCTTGCGCCTTGTTCATCCTACTATGTGGCAGATGTGATAGATTATCCGAAGGCTGGAATGCATACTCCAGTATTGCGTAAAACGTATTGGTTGGGAACAAAAATCCACGTGGACAAGTCCGAAAACATGAAGCTAGAGAGAAAGAAGATGCTATCAGGATTCTTGGATTGTGATATTGCGGAATACGATGAGATTCTTCTTGCCCTAGAGGCACGAATCTATATTCGTGCTACAGTCCATTCCATGAAAATGATTCAGAGTGGAGGTATGAGTAGTAGAGTTGTTATGAGTGTTGTTCATTGTGCAATTGTCGATTCTGAGTTTGACTCTGAGATAGAATTCTATCCGGCAGACCCCCTGGACTAGCTTGCCCAAATACACAGGCTTATTATTTTGACCGTTTAGATTCTGTAATTATACTAGTGATAGAGAAGTGTTGGATTTGAATAGCACCTTAGAGTGCTTACGGATTTGGTATGAATTAGGTCGTATCGTTTTGGGCATATCTCTTGTATGTATCCTTTGTGCGTATGGCTTTGGGCAGATATCGTTACGCGTATACTTTGGGAATATGGCTTTGGGCGTATGAATATGGGCGTATAGATTTTGGCCTACGTAGTAACTCTACCAAAGGGTTATCCAGTGGCCTAAGCAAATGGTAATACTTGGACTACGAACCGGAAAGGTACAGCAGGTTGGTAGGAAAGGTCTACAAAGTAGGTTCAGAAGGGTTTCAAATGACCCAGCGAGTTACCATGCCTAAGGTGGGTAGATCAGCAAGAATAATTACTTGTGTCTTTTGAATCCTGTACGTCTGACGCCTAGGATGCTTGCAAGGTAAACCGTTAAGCAGGACGCGACATCGGTCTGATGGCGCGTCTTGATTTTCTTGGCGTCCGTGCTGCGTCCTGACACTATCCGGACACGGACCCATACTTCCTGTATGTCCTGACTACCCCTGGCATCCCGTCATTTCCCCCTGTCAACTTCTGAATCTTGCATAGTCTGTCAGGGCCACAGCTGATCCTTGCGTCTTCAACCCAGGGAAGTGCTGATCATGATATTTCTGTTCCAGACTAGTGCCGCCCTCGCCTATTGCATCTTACTTTTCATTACGTCACATGTTGCATCCTGAGATCCCATTCCTCGCTCGCCTGCGTCCGGGCTACCTCTGCCCCTGCGCCATTGCATCACGATACTATAATTCTACTCTCCTTCAACCTGGCATAGCTTTGTCCCACGCTCCCACCTCCGGAGGATATCCTGATTGTTGTTCACTTTGTGCATTGCGCTCCGAGCCTACACTGCCATTGGTGCAGGGCCTGTTGACGCTGCAGTCCATCATCTGAGGAGCCTCCTGATGCGGTATGGCCTGCAGTCGATAGTTCTTTACAACCTCCCATATTCCTCCTGATTGTTTATGTATCACTCAACAATCACGAAGGCGTCCCCTTGAGCACTCATCATGTGGCTCAGATTATCTATTCATTTCATATATATGCTTTTTGCTCCTGCCCCATACCCATTTGCACTCCACATCACATCGCTGTTGGACAAATGTAATCTGTTAATCCTTCATCCCACTTAAGTTCTGCGGGCATTGCTCTCCCATGCCTCACAATAATCATTGTCAGGCTGATGATCACCAAACCACTCCTCATCCTCCTCCACTTCCTCCGATTGCTCAAGCCCCAGCGACAGGCAAAGGGATGGAGACGGGTTCATCTCTCCCTCGTCTGTGGACCCTACCTCTAGCACTCCTGAATCCTGACTTGCCAAATCTGAATCTAGCTGCCGGGTCATAAACGCGATCGGTGACTTACTCTAGTTGAACGTCATGACTCCCTCCTGTGATGGGTTCCCTTGTTCCAAGTTTGTCTCCATGGCTGTGGCCCGCCGTTCCGTTAATCATGGCATAGTCACAGCGCAAATTGCGGGCTATTCCTGACTATCCATTTCTGCCTCCATCGCGTCCCAATCGCCATTATATGCTTGAGTGCGCTCCTCTTGTTTACCATGCACCTGGTAAACTCTTGTCAGTATTGCGCTCTGAACACTGGGAACAATCTTTTCCTGGATACCCGGTGGAATAGTCGACCATGTTTCTTTCAGACTGATAAAATGTTCTTCCGTGTGCAGTGACCAGTTAGCTTCATTCTACACAATCATAGTCAAGTCGCCCGATCAAATGTGGGCATTGTGGATGCTCTGGCACCAAGAATGCGTAAGCTGAATCGGGTGACAAGCCATTCTCAAAGAATTCAGTGATTATTACCTACAACTACATCTGGCTTGAAGTACCTTGACTCCTCAAATATTCCCTTCTGCCACGCGCATAGTGTAGGGCAGATTATTACACAAGTTAGGCATATCATGGTACCATTGAGCCGCCTAACAAATTGCGGGTCTGAACTACCACGCATTTTGGTCATGGCGAAATACTTGGTGTAAATCGCGTCGGGAATCTGGGGCCTAAGGAACCATAATGTCACATGCTACGTGGAATTGAACAGTGGTCAGTATCAGCTACATTGGGGTTGTCATGTTATAGGAACACACCTGGCAGCCATTCGGGTCATACGTAAATCTGTTCTCTTTCAGCAGATATTGTACCTTATACACCTCAGCTCCTGGGTCCTCCAGGGATTCTTATAACCTTGTAATTTGATTCTACACACGGTATACAAATTGTGATTGTACGCCAGAGTGATTGTTGCGTACCTTCCTGTGTTAGTAATGCAATCTTCGTCATGTCACGTTCACTTGATTCCACGTACAATTTTCATACAACACTCCCTGGGTGCAATGTGTTCGCTATCCGCAACCCTTGCCATAGCCTCATCCCAAACTCTGTGCACCTCGTCAATTAAAACAACCCCGTTCGGAAGTGGGTTCTCGAACAAGGTGTACCGCTTAAAAAGGGCTTTGTGCACTCGACAATGGCCTGAGTAGCACCTGACTCCATATTCCGCCGAGAGCTACTTCCTCCCCGGCTCTCCTGCTGTGGTGTACCCATGTGTCCCACTTGGCTAGAGCTCCTGATATCGGACGTGGTAGCACTCAGGCTGCCCAGTCGAGACGAAAAACTTGGGGCACTAGAGGACGGACACGCACAAGAAATATAGGACATTCATCGAATTATTCGCCCACAACGCGCCAGTGCTCGCTACGCAGGACCATCCAGTTGTGATCTAGAGCTGCTGGAAATCCTAACCTTGCTCGCCATGTTGTTCCGCAGCTTGCGAACCACTTGAGACCCGGGAACCAGTCGCGATGCAGCGGCATCCAGAAGGTCAATATCCTCTAGACCAGGATCAGTGTCCGACTCAGCCTCATACGATCCCCGGGAATTCCGGTATTTGTTGCTATCATAGCTTAGATCAATTTTGGTCTGTCCTTGTCCTCTTTTGCAGGTTTCGTGTTGGACATACGCTGTTGGATGACTCATGCTCCTTCTTGGATGCTTTGGGGAACTTCAGAGGACACCGCTTGCGACCTGTGGTGGATAATGATCCCGAAGCAATGCCTGGCAGTCCAACAGTGCTCTTTGAAAGCTGGCGGGTTCGTTGCGCTACATTCTAGACTCCTGCGTTCTGGATCCGACGTTTTCCGACTCGACATTATACCAATGCCCAGTTGGGTTACCAACCTTGGGCTTCGGCTAGCTCACCGCCGGAGAAGGGCCCCCACACGAGGACCGATGGCTCGATATTGTACTTGGTGAGCTGCTGCGTGAACTCGGTTGTGTTCCACATCTGGACGTTTCTGATCCTGTGGCAGCCAGTATGGTGTTATGATTTCTGCCTATAAATATTGCCTACTCAGGGAGCAGGGTGACTGTGTAAACTCTGCTTACTCATAATGTAATAGGTTAGCAACTTTCAGGCAAGTGAGGATTGAGGAGGTAGACAAAGCATATTTGCTTCAAGTCTTGTATCTCGAGTATGAGAAGTGTTTATGGTTTGTTGTGGAAAATTAGATGTCTGTGGTCTTATACGCTAGGAGATGGTTGGTTAGGATTGATGCAAACACTAACTATCACTCAGCATTGGTGGTCTTGATTCGATTACAAAACGCGGGATTATGAACGTCTAACAAATACATTCATCGTCTGAACATATAGTGCTGCCCTACTAGCCTCACAGGACATCACCTCAGGCTTGAAATAGGAGTGGGAACCTGGTTGGCGTTGATATACAACCATTACTGTCCTCTTGAGAACGTTTAACTGTACCCTCATTATCCAAACATACAACTCTTCATTACCGGACCTGAAGGATGATGGGGAATAAACGCGTGAACGTTAAGACAGTACACAATGTAGAAGTTAGGCATAAACGATAAGAATTAATGACACAATTTCCCTGCAGGCACTGGTGACGCCAGAATGGGATTCGCGGGCCTTCTTCACATATCAGGGCCTGGGGTTCACACTGCTAAACTCTAGAAATAATATGTCGCTTGTAGGCTTTCAGAGGAAAGCGCCCTCAAGGCTTACACTACGCAAAGCCGGATGCAGACTCTGGGCCCAACTGTCGCCCAATGGAATCAACTTTTTTATTCTGGTGTACAGTGGGTAAGAGGATACGAGGTGTGGACATAAGGGGTGAGTGAAAACATCAGTCGCCAAATAGGGGGCCACGAGTCTAAGAATACTGGACGCTAAAGCGAGCAAACACTAGGAGATGAAGAATCTAGAAATACAAGACGCCTGAGCGAGAAATTGCTACAGACAGAACACGGAAGGAAACGTGATGCAAGGCGTCAAAGCGAGCAAAGACCTGAAGCAACACAGTAAAAGCAAAAAAATCCCACCAGGCCTAAGATGGATAAAAAGATGATACAAGACAGTAAATCTTTGACGAGCAAGTACCCGTAGAAATGGTAAAGGTGAAAAATATCTATCCCAGGACGAGGACGGGAAAAAAATTGATACAAAACATCAAACGGAGCAAGCGAGATAGCGATACCCCAGAATAAAAAGATGCTACTGAAATACAAATGTAAACGAAATCCTGCAGGGTGAAAGAGATTATTGGCGACGTCCTCCACGGCCCTTCTTTCTAGTGCCGTGCCTTTTAGTTCCTTTAGACATCATTGCAATACAAGAGCTAGGAACTGACGCGGCGTCTGGCGCCTAGGGGGTCGACGCAGGGGGCGCAATCGTCTTAAGCGTCTGGAAGGAGTGCGGAGACGGCAAACCGAGGTCCAGCTCAGAGGGGTTGGAGGGAATGGCGCAAAACTATCTGAGGCGGTGGGTGTAGACCCAGCGAGACAAACAATGTCGGGCTCCATCACGCCATCTACTGCTAGGCTGTCACCCGTCTGGTCATGGCCTTGGCTGCGGTAAGCCAACACAGTGTCAACAGCGGAGGTTGTGAACTGAGCATTGAAGGAGGATGCCAACCAGTGTCTTTCCATGAGAATCACTCTGGCTTGTCTTACCTTCTCTTCATTGGACGGTCCAGAATGTCCCGAGTTTGATACTGCTGAGCATCTTTGGCCGGAACGGCCCCGGTGTTCTTAGCGGCCAGACTCACCGCTGGTACTTGTAACCGGAACAGTTCTTGGTTGACGGATTGGGTTGTCAGGAGAGGTAAATAACCGCCGCGGGTATTGTCCTTGTCTATTGTCCCAGAAGTCCCAGGGTGGCAGGCCTGGATCAGCAGTGTGAGGATAACGTGGCCGGGGTCAATGATCCTGCAGTGGGAGTGGATGGACCGGGTTCAGCGGGCGAAAGTGTGTTCCAAGATTCGCTGGAGGTTGTGTCGGATGGATGTGGCAAAGAGGTCTTAGTCTATAATATGTGGGAGTCTCTTCGTTTGCCCTATGTGTGTGATTAGTTGTTCTTTTATTATGGTGACTGAATGACCAGTATGTTTCCATACTTATGTCACTTTAATCGTATTGGGTAGTAGTTGCTCCGGCGCCTAGCGGCTCTAGAGATTCCTTGCCCTACTCATCCTTACCCACGTCCCGGTCCACCTCGTCACTGCCATCTTCCTCCTCAATCCAGTCCTCAAAAAGGTCATCTTTACAGCTCTATTCCAAGATGCCACAGTGAAGAAACGGATATCATCCACCCCCAGGTTCCACCGTCAGCCCAGGGCCCACTCCATCGTCTTGGCTTGACCTCAGGAGGAGGAGATCATGCGGATCATTGCCTTTCAGCTGGTTTCCCAGAAGCCATGCCCGGACGTCTGCATCTTTGTACAAGAAGATGAGATCCGACAAGAGGGGAGGAACTGGGGGCTCCCAACTCAAGCTCCAAGGGCCGGGACTAGTCACATGATTCAGATATCTGGAGTGCGCTATTTCACTCTCTACGATTTACGCGTTTAACACCCTGAGCAGAGACTACAATCCGGAGATTCGAGGACAACACAGGCCATGCTTTGGGCCAGATCAGCAGGGTACCTGGGGTGATTCAAGAAAGCGTGTTCCGCGGTGGGAGCCCCCACTCTACGCACAATATGAATTCTTATCGCCCACGGGCAACAAGGAGACGTCCAATCCGCTTTGACAACTAAGATCGTTTAGTAAAATAATGGCTTAACATCTGAGATCAGAATGCCAACTCCTACCCCGCTCTCGGAGGCCAGCATTTTCAGGATCTGCGTTGCGACACTCAATCTGTGTTCGAAGTTTTTAATTTGGCCAGAATTTTCACATAATGTTTGTACTTATCAAGGTCAGTTTTCCGGTAGCCCGCTTTGAATAAGTCCTGTCAGGTGGAGAGAGGAGGAAGCTAGCGGGTAACTTCTGGGAAGGATGCTGATTGATCCTCGGTTAGGCTCGTAGGGTCCACGGCGCGTTGAGTGATGTATGCTTTAACATCTAGAATACATTTCGTATACCTGGTGGAGACCAGTGGGGGTTTGGGAAGCCGTACCCGCTTTTAGCATAGCCAATACTACCGCACTGGCCTCTGACAGAGGCATGTAAGCTAAGTTTAATGAGAAAAAGAATTTAATTGAAAAGAAATGTTTTTCACTCACCAGGAATCCTCTAGCATTGGGGCCAATTTCTGTTTCCCCAGCTTGCGACTAGTATAACACATTAATCATTAGGCAGGTGGGCAGGAGCATACGGTCATTGAGACAAATGGACTTACGAATATTACATACCAGTTTTCCATAGTAGTAGTGGTAGTTATAGCAAGAGGCGGAGATTTTTGTGTTTACTGCGTGGAGGGTTAGGACTTTGTGTCTGGCTGGGAGGACGCCGGAGAGCCCCAGAGATTAATATTGGTTAAACCATTAAATTGGGATATAGTAAATACTTACTTTTTCCAGCCAGGGGGACTTTGAGTCTTCCTGTGCGGGGCCATTTGTGGTGTGCCGGCGTGGGTTTAGGAAAGCTCAGGAAAGACGAAAAAGAAAAACACCCGCATGGCGAAGCGAAAAGGACAAAATGGAAGAACGCCAGCAGACCGATTACTGAAAATGACGTGGAGAAACCAATGAAGGAACACTGGTGGTTCTCCGGGTCAATAGTACCAATGGAAAAGATGACTTGAACGATATCACGGACTCTGGCTAGATGGGAGCGTATAAGTACTTGATAGAGGGGAATGCGCGCTGGTGAGACGTGAATGGGAACCAGAATGGGGGAAATGGTGGGAACGCTCCCATGAGGGGTGCTCCACATCAATAGTACCAGCAAAGGCCCAAAATGGAGGATGCTGAGCATGAGTTCTTGATGGTGTGGATGGGTTCCAGATAGGGGGGCGGAGGGAGAGGTGAGGGGGTGAAAGAGATGTGTGCGACGAAACCTTTGTTTTACCACGAGTGCTGTTACGCTGACGGGACGTGACGTGCGCATTTCCAGTTATGGTGTGTGGTTTACACCCTCGGCATCAAGACTTTGTTTTAGCAATTGCGACGTTGGAACCATCGACGCTGATCATCTTAGGATTGGCGAAGCGATTGGATTAACGGAGATCTAGGAAATAGCTCAAAATATCCAACACGTAGATCAAGCCAGGCACAAGTAATGTTCGCAAATGCTTATTTCCAGACCGCTGGATTCTATGTTTGACTCTGAACCGGACGCCGCTGCACATCCTAACAGAATATCCATTGAGTAGGGTTCTGTGCTTGACTCTGAATCCTACACCGGTAAACATCTTAGCAGAATATCTGAGGTGTCGGGTTCTATACTTGACTGTGAACCCAACACCACTAAACATCTTAACCGAATATCCATGGTGTTGGATTCTCTGCTTTACTCTGAACCCTACACTGCTAAAGATCTCAACAGATAATCTGCGGTGTCGGGTTCTGTCTATCATGGGGGTTCCTGTAGGTTGATGATCATCTTTAATTCAAGTGGCTAGGAGTTATACTTGTGTCTAGCGAGCTTGCTTCCTAGTTGGAGGACGTTGCTATGCAAGTACGAGTTGTGGTAACAGCTGCGAAGTTTAGTCCTGTTGTGCGTCCATTGCTAGGTCCAACACTAGACTTTGAACCCAACGCCACTGAAAGCTCTAAACCCCTACAAATGAGCTTTTAAGCGTCAGCTAGTACCATGACACCAAGAGCTCATGGTAGTCCAATACATCATATCGCACACAAATGTGTTATGAGGTGTGGGATGATAGTTGCCGGAATCGCAAACTATCACACAGTATTAATTTTCGTTTTTTGACCATGTATTGACAGATTATTATTGTACAATATTACCTCAGGGCTCTGGAGATACAGTTCGCGAGCAGCCCTGCTGTTGAATGTCAACTATGGTGTCAGATAGGAGTGGGAATAAGGCCTGTGTTAGGATCTGACAATAAAATGTGGTTTTGTGCGTGCCTACTATGTTCGTCCGTGTCTAGACATTGACCCAACTAGAAGACTTAAACTAGTGCTAGGAATAAAAGCGAGATTTCTGAAATACCTGGCTAAGTGGAATCTAACTACAAACAGTCATGAGTAGCAACACAATTTCGTATGAGTGACAGACAATTCTGGAATGGGACTGGCAGAATTTATGCCAATTTCCAGATTGGGAATTGGGACGGCTGAACTGTAGTGACTATAACTGTTGTAGATATTACAAGTCAAGCATATAAGGTCCATACAAGGGGCTACGCTGCTTACAGACTATAGGCGCAATCATCGCCAATCGTAGAGAAGTTCTAAATAGTAGCGTGCCGTCGCTAGGAGAACATGGGATATGGGCGAAAGGTGTAACGGGGGCTCCCTGTGAGAAGATGGATCCCAAGGATGCGGTCCTACCAAAGCTTTCTTCGTACGCAAAGTAAAGAACGAATATGTAAGCGAGAAAACCTTAATGGTCAAACTTAATATCGTTAAGCCCCAGCTTTACTCAATAAGTTCATAAGAGGATAGTTGATCGTCTTCGGAGTAGAGCTCTCGCATATACTTAAGTAGAATTATATTGCCAGCTACTCTCCATCACTCCTAAGCTCACCACCATCGCGAGCATGCCCATCTCCTCTGGGCTTCGGGCTAACATCACACCGAATGTTTAGCCAGCTCTGCTAGTTAATTATCCGACGTGAAGTGTTCATGCAGTATCCTGATACATGCAATCAACTGCAGGAGAAAACTCTTCAAATCGCTGTCCGGTTAGTAGCGAACTAACAGATTACTGATGAGCTAGCCTAATATCCAACTCACTGTCCCATTCGTATTCGTCTATGCAAGTCTCGTAGACACCCATTCAATGGTACCATTACGTTTTACAAGTCTATCGTCTTCTACTGTCTTCGTCACGATAGCTTGGTCTACGGACTTCCATGACGAGGTACTTAAGTCATTGGCTTATACAGGTGCTACCAGTAGCCACTTGACGATAAACACCTCAGTCAAGACAAGACTACTACGATCTAGAGCTCGCTAACAACCTCCAGGTATCTTACAGTCTTTGGGAGACATATGGGAGTCGAAGGTCTACCACTTAACCGGAGGCCTCCCGGGCTTCCGGTATATCTTACATACCTACCACTGTAGGCTTATAAGGATCATTGGTGTCTGCACTAGAGAATTATTTCTCGTGTAACCATTCCGTCGCCCCATGCCCCCTCATATATCATGTGAACAGCTTCTGGTCTGAACTACGTCGACAACGTATACGGTATTACGCCGCCATCTTCAATCATAGGCTTTTACTAGTAAACCACCAACTTCACTACAGTTGGCCCATGACGCATTGTTTGTACATCGGGGCCACAGGGGGGTGTTGGACTAAGATTTCTCAAGGTTTGTCCAACACAAAATTTTTTCGGATTGTAGCCCAACAACGGATTACCCGATTGAGCCCAGATTCGAACCTCCTTTATAATCTTGCGTAACAAACAATCCTATGACTTTTCCCATAACTTCGCGTAACCCTTTACGCTCCAGGTACGGTAACTCCTATCCAAAAGTAGGGTAACCTCTTTGCCCAGGTAGGGTAACTATGCTTTCTAAAGTAGAGTAACTACCTGCCTTAGGTAGGGTAACTCGCCGGAACTCTCCCAGACCTTCTGAACTCGCAGCGTAGACTTTACCTACCTACCCGGTATACCTTTTCTCGTTCGCTGTCTAAGCATTACCACTTGCTTAGTCCACACGGTAACTCTTTGGATAGAGTTACTTGACTAGCCTAACCGTAACCCTTCCGGGCTCCGGCATGGGATAGGACTAAGTCTACTGTAAGATCCAGCAGGGTCGTTACAAACATCAACCCCTTCAGTATTATACTATTTAATAACTATCAATCCAGTATGCTCCCTGTAGCTATCCTGCGGGAATACTGGAGTTGCCACATTATTGGAAATCTACTCAAGAACTGGAATAATACCTGTTTCCAGGTTACATACATAAATCCTTAATCAATGCTTCTGACTACTAAAAGAATAAATGTTCCTTGGTTCTGTTCTTAAAAATTGTCTCAAATTATTAACAATATTGCCTTTCTGTTCACAACTGGCTGAATACAACTTTGTAACTAGTTTTCATTTTGTTACCAGAAAATGCATTTCTAACACTGATCAAGGCTTTTTTCAACAGCATACCTATCCGCTGTGTTTTCAATATCCTCCACTCTTTAGTTTCTTTGAACTTATGCCTGCTCCACTTGCTTTGTGGCCTGCTCAGGGGTGTCTGCCTGCCTTTTTCACTAATCTTTTGTGGATATTCAACTTCCGCAAAATTTTGTCTACTGTATTAAGTAATATGTTAAGGTTGAGCAAGTCAAGGTGTTGCTGCTGCGCCCACTCCTGATTTTGCTTGGCTGCATTGGCAATCACTCTTGGTCCTATCATCAACTTTTGCCTGGCATCTAGATCATGGTTTGTTTTCAGTGCTAATTCATTCACATACACCTATTAAGAAGTTCTTACTATTAACCTTGATCAATTGACATGGTACCCAGCAACTGAAATTTGCTGCAAGACCTAAACAAATGCAAGGATCATTCTTTTAACATATTGTTCAGTTCTTGGTGCATGGGTTTGCCCTCTTTTGTAGACATTTTGGTTAGTTCTACCTGATCTAGTGGTAGTATAACATCTGATGCCTTTACTTATATCTAGCTTAGTCAGCCAAGCACCAGGACTTTTACCCACTAACATTAGTTGAATAAACAAAATCAGGTGCAGAGCTTGGGTTTGTGTCAAGTTATTGCAATCTCTTCAAGGGGGGTGCGAGATGGTCAGGGTGATGGTTAACGGTTGCTGTGCAGCTCAAACAAAAGGTTATTTTGTTAATAGAGGGATCTAACAGTGAGGCAGGATCCCTGAAAGATATGCCAAGAGTAGGCTGGGGAGAGAGAGTATGTCGGCAAGAAAACTTTGAGTTCCAGCAGCTCAGACCATTGCCAAGGACAAGTGGTGTAAGAGTAGCTAGTATGTAGACCGACCAAAGATGGAAATTGGAAACTTCACATGATTATAATGTCCCCACTGCCCATTATGTATATGGTGAAAAATTTTGACAGAATGCATAAGAAACAAATCTACATCTCATACTCAAGAAGCACCAGCTCAGGAACCAAGCGGTCTACCAACAACGGGGCAATTGAGATGGAATATGCAATCAGTAGTCCAATTGTCCAACTCGGAGGAACAGAATTGCTATTACCATTTTCATCACCAATAAGTAGCTAGAACCTATGGGGTTCCAGCTGTCAACCTTCCCGAGCAACATTTTTTTTCAAGGCCCTACATAACCACCTTCTCTGCAAAATATTGGAATAAATATTCTTCATATGCAATTATAAAGATAATAAACGACTTTTAAATTTGAGATTCTAACAAACAAAAAAAAGAGGGATAAATAACCAGGATTACTATGTACAGAGAAGCTTACAGGCGATATGGATACAGGAAATAATATAGAACATCAGCAATATATAGCAAACCCTCTTCCAATTTGAGTACCACAACAAACAAATATCGAAGTTCGAGACCAACAGCGAGTAGTTACCTAATCTCAGGCAACTGACCCCACACCTAGCTCAAGTTAGTTACCGATAATCAGAGGTTAACCCTAATCTACGCAATCAATTCAGAGTCAGCCCATTTCCCATCAGCAAATTCCTGTAACACCTAAAAATCGCCTCAGCGATGAGCAAAAATTAGTAGCAGTACGTTACTGCATTGCTCTAATGAGGGCTCCCTGGGGGAAGATGGATCCTAAGTATGCGGTAGCAGGGAAGCTTTCTTCACATGCAAGTGAAGAACAAATGTATAAGAGAGAAAACCTAAATGGTAAAACGTAATATCATTAAGCCGCAGCTTTACTCAATAAGTTCTCGACAGGATAGTTGATTGTCTTAGGAGAAGAGGTCTCGCACACACAGAAGTAGAATTATATTGCCAGCTGCTCTCCATCACTCCTAAGCTCACTACCATCGTGAGCATGCTCATCTCCTCTGGGTCTGGGGCTAACATTCTACGGAATGTCATCCCGCTCTCCTAATTCATTATCCAGCATGAAGTGTTCGTGCAGTATCTTGATACATGCATTCAGCCGCAGGAGAAATCTCTACAAATTGATGTCCATTGGAGGGGAACTAACAGCTTACTTGTAAGCTAGTCTAATATAGAACTCACGGTGCCCATATGTAATCGTCTCTGCAAGTCCTGTTGACTACCACTCAATGGTATTACTACATTCTACAAGTCTATTGTCTTCTACTGTCTACAACATGATTGCTTGTTGTACAGACTCTCGTGATAAGGTACTTAAGCCACTGGCGTTTATAGGTGCTACCTGCAGCCATCAACGTTAAGTACGTCTACCAAGACCTGATTACTGTGATCTAGAGTTCGCTAATAACGTTCTGATATCTTATTCTCTTTCGAGAACATACGGGAGTTGAAGGTCTACCACGTATTCAGGGGCATTCCCGGCTTTCGGTATACTATACATTCATACTTCCGTAAGCTGATAAGTATCAGTAGGGGATGCACTCTATAATAAGCATCTGTGTAACCATGCATCACCCCTAATATATCTTGCGAATAGCTTCCAGTCCACTGGACAGCGACAAGGTATACGGTATTATGCTGTCGTCTTCAATCATAGTCCCTTAGTAGTAAACCAGCGACTTCCCTTTAGTTGGCCCATAACGCATTGTCCTCACATCAAGGTGAGAGTGGGATGTTGTATTCAGAATTTCCATTGTTCGCCAGAGGCAAAATTTTCTCTGGTTTAGAGCTCCACAAAGGATTACCCGATTGAGCCCAGATTCAAACCACATATATACTCTCGCGTAACAAACATACCTATGACTTTCCCCAGAACTTCACATCACCTTTTATGTTGAACGTAGGATAACTATACTCTCTAAGGTAGGGTAACTACCAACCTTAGTTAGGATCACTTGCTGGGGTCCTCGGAAGTTTTCCGAACACACTGCCCAGAATATCCCTACGTACCCGCTAGACCTTTCTAGTTCGCAGCCTAAGCATTACCATTTGCTTAGTCCACTTGCTAGTGGTAACCGTTTGGTAGAGTTAAGAGACTAGCCTAACCGTAACCCTTTCAGGGTCTTGGATGGTATAAAACTAAGTTTACTGTAAGATTCAACTGGGTCGTAACATTACCTCTCTCTTCCCTAGGGCCCCCTTCAGCCTCTAGCACGTTCGTTTATTCCCACTCCCGTTGTGTACTTCCTAAGATCCTTAGGTTCTAATGGGTATTGTTTATGGAAATCTACGACGGCCTGTGTGCCAGTTCCCCCTAGTACTCCATATGGCTCCCCCAAGTTGTCCTCCGGACCATATCCTTTCCCAGCTACTAGGTATTGGACAAATCGTTGGGGAAACTTTTGACACACTCCCCCGTACCAACGGCTGTCATCGATGGTTTCGATAACATAACTAGGCTCGTTGTCTATAATATCGGGAATTGGTACCTCCACTGTACACCTGCCAGTTGAGTCCTCCCTATATAGTTCTAAGAGACAAACATAGCAAACTAGATGCATTCCCCCACCCTCGGGGAGTTGAATCTCATAGGCTACTGAGCCAACCCTTTGGAAGATCATACATAGTCCGAACATACGATGATCAAGTTATTCCATTGGTCTCTTTTTACGTATATTTTTTCGATTTAACATTACCTGTTCAGCTCGCTTAGCTCGACCAGTATTATGATCCTCTAATGTTGTATATTCCAGTGCAGGTAATCATTTCTAGTATTGCGGTTTCCATTGCCTATCTGGTGCATTGTGTAAGGTATCTCGAATTTCCTACCATGTCCCTACCCAATCCTTAACCAGTAGCTCACTACTCCCGTATATACCTGGACTCCCGGAGATGGACCCTGGCCAATTTGTCTCTGGATAAAATCAGTAATTGATCCCGCAGGAAGGCACCTTCGTCAATTCTAATGTTGAGGTGTTATAAACTTACTTTGCTAATAGAAGTAGCTCTGCCCAGTCGTCCTGCAGACAGAAACGATAACTGTGAATGGATTACTCCAGAGTATGGTTTGCCCTTTGGGTTTGCGCATCCGTCTCAGCGTGAAAAGCCGTCAAATCGTTTAGATTAACTCTCAACAACTTGATTAAGCTACTCTAAAACTTAGAGATGAATGGGCTATCACTATCCAATATGATACTCTCTTGTAGCCCATGGAAACGCCAAACCTACTTTAGGAACACAAGGGCTAAGTCACATATAGGTGCTTCCGTTGACAAAGCTATGAAATGAGCCATCTTCAAAAACCTGTCTACTATGACCCAGATTTTCGTATACCCTTTTGAATAGGCTTTGTTACGGAGCCACATTTCTGAGGAGCAGCGACATAATAACATAAGTTATTATGATTAACTGGGAAGATAAATCATCCAAATCAGACCAAAACTGACTGAGGTAGATGAATTTCAAGTGGACTAACTTCGAACAGCTCTATCTCATTTTTGTTTTGGTCCGATTTGGACGATTCTTTCTTTAATCTGTAGTTAATAACCTGCTCTTGGCGCCCCGTTTGTAGGAAACGGGGCCCGTAACGAACACCGCTTTTGAATTTGGCAATGCGACTATGAGGTCCATGGACATTGTCTTCCATCGTCGCATCAGTACCTTTTTAGGTTTAAGTAATCCAAACTTCTTATACAGTGCAGTCTTACTGCCCTGGCATATATCACATTTGTGAACATATTGAATGATATAATCATTCATCTTAGGCCAGTAGAAGTTTGCCCTAACCTTTTCCATAGTCTTGTATGTTCCAAAGTGACCTGCTAAGCGAGAATCATGTTCACCCTCCACGAGCATACTCTTTAACCACGCATCCACTGGTATATACCATCTGTTCTAGTAAAGAAGCAGGTCCTTCTCAATCATAAGGTTAGGATCAACTTCCTTGATCTCTTCCTTAACTGAACCAAGCATTTTCAAGTATTCCTTGTCCTCAGTTGCAGCCTGCTTGAGTTACTCTAGGTATATCATTGGAACCGGAATCCTTGGCATGCCTCCAACACCTGTGGTCGCAAGATGTCTTGCTTCTGTGGAATGACGCATTGCCCAGGATGAAAAAGGTTCTGCATTGAATTTGATTCAGAATTACCCACCCCTTTAAGGCGGAAGGCCCTTCACCTAGACAGTGCATCAGCCTTTCCATTCAATATTCCTTCATGGGAAACTACCCGGAAGTTGAACGGTTGTAGCTATTCAGCCCAGCGATCTTGTCTATGGTTCAGAATCCTGGTACTATTGAAATACTCCAAGTTCATATGATTACTATAAATGCTAATTTGATCTGCTAATAACCATATTAAATGATCCCATTCCTTGAAGACAGCCACAATTGCAGTCACTTCATTATCGTGGACATCATGATTTATCTCCGCTGGGGAGAACTTCCTACTACGGAAGGCTACTGGATAGCATTTATCATCCTCATATAATTAGAACAATATGGCTCCTAGTGCAAAGTCACTAGCATCAGTCTCTAACCATGTTTGACGTATAAGGTCAAAGTGTACCAGTATAGGCCCTGTTGTGATTTTTTCTTTCAAAAAATCAAAAGGGTCTTGACCTGCCGGTGTCCAATGGAATTTAATATCGTTCTTTGTCAGGTAGGTGAGAGGTTTCGCAATCTTGCTGAACCCTTCCATGAACTGTCGATAGAAGTTTGAAAATCCCATAAAGCTCTGGACCTCAAGGACACTATTCAGTGGTAGCCATTTCTTGAGCTCAGCTACGTTTGCCTCAGTCATGCATATCCCACAATTGATATCTTAGATCCTAGAAATTCAACCATTCTCTGATGAAAAGGTTGACTTCTTCATGCTAACACAAAAGTGAGCTTTCCTCAGCCATTCCATTACTCTGGGGACTAGGGAGACATGCTTCTCCATCATCTCAGAGTAGATCAATATACTATCCTTGTAGGTGATTTCGCCTACATCTAGTAGATCCCGAAAGACGTCCTTGATGATGGCCTGGAAAGTTGTCAGGGCATTGCATAACCCAAAAGGCATCATATATATTCAAATAAACCGTACTGACATCGGAATGCTTTCTTCCATTCCTGTCCCTCTGCGATTCGCAGAAGGTTGTACCCTTTTTAGAGGTCCAAATTAGTGAATACCTGTGCTTTCCTGAGTCAGTCTCAGAGCTTATTCATTAACGGTAGAGGATATCTGTTCTTTATCATTATCTTGTTTTGTCTGTGGTAGTCTATACAAAACTGTAAAGTACCCTCTGGTTTTGGTACAAACAGGATTGGCGTAGCGGCAGGGGAGCTAGACCACCTTATTCTTCCTGTAGGTAGCGTGTCATCAAGATACTCACAGAGGACCTTAAGCTCCTTCTCCGATAAAGGATAAATCAGACCGGAAGGCGTGTTGTATACAGAAGTAGTTCAATATTGTAATTATACTTCGAAGGCTCCCGTTAGTATTCAATCCACTGTTGGCTGAAGATATCACAAAAGTCCTTGTACTCAGGTAGGAGCTTCAGCTTAATATCTGCCCCGTCTTCATCCGTGAACTGTGCCATCCCTGTAATGGGGGCTCCCTGTGGGAAGATGGATCCCAAGGATTCGGCCGTACCGAAGCTTTCTTCGTACGCAAAGTGAAGAACAAATATGTAAGAGAGAAAAACCTTAAGGGTGAAACTTAATATCGTTAAGCCGCAGCTTTACTCAATAAGTTCTCGAGAGGATAGTTGATTGTCTTCGGAGAAGAGGTCTCATATATACTTGAGCAGAATTATATTGCCAGCTCCTCTCCATCACTCCTAAGCTCACCACCATCGCGAGCATGCCCATCTCCTCTGGGCCTCGGGCTAACATTCCACCGAATGTTCGCTGGCTCTGCAAGTTCATTATCTGACGTGAAGTGTTCATGCAGTATCCTGATACATGCAATCAACTGCAGGAGAAAACTCTTCATATCGCTGTCCTGTTAGTGGCGAACTAACCGGCTACTGATAAGCTAGTCTAATATCGAACTCACTGTCCCATTCGTATTTGTCTATGCAAGTCTCGTAGACAACCATTACGTTTGACAAGTCTATCGTCTTCTACTGTCTTCGACACGATAGCTTGGTCTACGGACTCCCGTGATGAGACACTTAAGCCATTGGCATATCCAGGCGCTACCTGTAGCCACTGACAATAAACACCTCGATCAAGAAAAGACTACTACGATGTAGAGCTCGCTAACAACCTCCAGATATCTTGCAGCCAATTGGAGACATACGGGAGTCGAAGGTCTACCACTTAACCGGAGGCCTCCAGGGCTTCCGATATACTTTACTTACCTACCACCGTAGGCTTTTAAGGATCGGTGGTGTATGCATTCGAGAATCACTTCTCGTGTAACCATTCGATCGCCCCATGCCCCCTCATATATCCTGCGAACAGCTTCCCGTCGGAAGGACGGCGACAACGTATACGGTATTACGCCGCCGTCTTCAATCATAGGCTTTTACTTGTCAACCAGCAACTTCCCTACAGTTGGCCAATGACCCATTGTCTGTACATCGGGGCCAGAGGGGGGTGTTGGACTCAGATTTCTCAATGTTTGCCCAAGGCAAGATTTTCTTCGGTTTGTAGCCCAACAACGGATTACCCGATTGAGCCCAGATTAGAACCCCCTATGTAATCTTGCGTAACAAACAATCCTATGATTTTTCCCAAAACTTCGCGTAACCTTTTACGCTCAAGGTAGGGTATCTTCTATACAAAAGTAGGGTAACCTGTTTACCAAGGTAGGGTAACTATACTCCCTAAGGTAGGGTAACTACATGCCTTAGGTAGGGTAACTCGCTGGAACTCTCGGAGACCTTCCGAACTCGCAGCGTAGACATTCCTACCTACCAGGTATACCTTTTCTCATTCGCAGTCTAAGCATTACCATTTGCTTAGTCCGCATGGTAACCCTTTGATAGAGTTATCTGACAAGCCTAACCGTAACCCTTCCGGGCTCCGGCATGGGATAAGACTAAGTCTACTGTAAGATCCAGCCGGGTCGGTACATCACCCCTCTCTTCCCTAGGGCCGCCCTCGGCCTCTAGCGTTTTCGTTTATTTCCAGTCCCCTTGTCTACTACCCTATGATCCCTGGGCTTCGATGGGTATTGTTTATGGAAATCTACGAGGGCTTGTGTGCCTGTTCCCTCCAACCTCTCATACGGTTCCCTGGAGTTATCCTCGGGACCATAGCCCTTCCAAGCTACCAAGTATTGGACAAATCGTTGGGGGAATTTCTGACGAGCTCCCCCATACCAACGGCTGTCAAGGATGGTCTCAATTACATAACTAGGCTCATTATCTATTATATCGGGAATGGGTACCTCTACTGTCCGCCTGCCAGCTGAGCCCTCCCTATATGGTTCTAAGAGGCCCACGTTGAAGACTGGATGTATACCCCAACGTTCGCGTAGTTGAATTTCATTAGCTGCTAAACCAACTTTTCGTAAGACCACAAATGGTCCGAACATACGATGATCAAGCTTTTCCATCGGTCGCTTGGTTCGTATGTTTTTACGATTCAACATTACTCGATCGGCCCTCTTGGCTCGACCAGAATTAACATCCTCCAATGTAGTTTAC